>WOXC01010823.1:0-35000 GCA_011680675.1 Gymnobelideus leadbeateri
AGTCTTACAATGAAAAAATAAACAAGCAATTTTAGTGTTTTAGAGATGGCTAACTCATCTTTGCAAAATGTAAAAGACTTTTTTGTGCTGTAATTCTCTTTAGTAAGGAACACGTGTAATTACTCTGAGGTTTCTACTAAGATATATCTTGTGGTGCCTATTGAATTGAAAGAACGTTTTAAAACCAGTTATTAAAACTACAAAGACCAGGTGTGCTGGGGTGGCATTTGCTTTAGCCCAACTAGAAATTAAATCAGGGGAATCTAAGTAGTTCACTGGATAGAGTACCTGACCCGGAGCCAGGAAGACCTGAGTTCGAATCCAGCCTCAGACACTTACTATGTAACCCTAGACAAGTTATTTAACCCTGTTTGCTTCAGTTTCCTTATCTGCAAATTGAACTGGAGGGGGGAAAAAGCAAATCATTCCAGTATCTTGGCTAAGAAAACCCTGAATGGGGTCACAAAGAATCAAACACTACTGGAATGACTGAATAACAAAAAGAAATGAAATCTACATTCTCCCACCCCCAGCCCCATCTATATGCCACAATGTCATATTTCTGACTACAGTTTCTGAAAGCTTTTTTTTTTTCATAATAAATCTAATCTAATAAATAGCATGAAATGGTGGGGAAAAGACTCAATCTAGAAATAGGAGAAGCTAGGGTTCAAATCTTGCTTATTCATAATCACACAGCTAATTCTGTGACTCTAGACAAGTCACTTAAACTCTCTGAACCTTTGGCATCTAAGAGATTAGAGTAATTGTGTCTATGGGAGTTGTAGGGATCAACTAAAGATAGTATATGTGCAATAATTTACAAAACTTTAGAGTAATGTATAAATAAATATTATTTTCTATTCATTCTTTTTCTTTAGGTTTTATGAAGATGATATTTTACCTTATTACAAATTTTGGCATTCAGACTGGAGAATGGAAAGCACAAGGCAGTCAGGTGGTCAGCTCCCTATAAGTAGTCATTTCAAACCCAACATGCCTAACTTATCATTCTGTCTCATCCCCACCCCCAAGACCTCCTCTATTCTAGACATCCCTCTTACTGCCAGGGCACTAGTGTCCTCCCAGTCACCTGGACTTCTAACTGCAATACCTCTGAATCCTCTGTCTTGAGTACAACATATATCTGAGCAGTTGCCAGATCCCATCATTTCTTTCTCCACAATATCTCTCACAAACTCTCCTTTCTCTTAACTCGCACAAATAGCAGCTTAATTTATGCTTTTGTGACTTCTCATTTGGACTATCACAATAAGTTCACTCTGTCTCAAATTCTTCCCTACTCTATACCACCATCAACCCAGCTACCAAAATGATTTTGCCACCCTGTTTAAGAAACTCCAGCGACTCTTATCCTTAATATCAAATATGAAGTCTTTTGTCCTTAAAAGCTCTTTACAGCCTGGCCCCTTCGTACCTTTTCAAATACTCTACAATCTAGCAATATTGGCCTACCTTGTCTATGACACTCCATCTCCTGCCTCCATGCTTTGGTACTGACTGTTTTGACTTGGACAAACCCTGGCTTTCTTTAATATTCAGCTCAAGCACAAAATCCTCTAGGAGACCTTTGCTTGTCCCAGTTAATAGTGCAATCTGATCTAGGGTTACCCTCTATATTCTTGGTATTTATCTTGTATGTTCTGATTTAGAGATGTCTCTCCCAATTCAGCATAAATTCTCTGAGACTGGGTACTGTTTTTGCTTTCTCTTTGTTTCTCAAGTGCTTAGAGCAGCACCTGGCACATATAAGTGCTTAATAAGTACCTGTTGTTGGATTGATTGAGAGTACCCATGCTGAGATGGTGGCTGCATGTTTATAATCTCTGTTACCTGGGAGGCTGAGGCTGGTGGATCTCAAGCTTGGGAATTCTGAGCTATCCACATTAAGTTCAGCACCAATTTGGTGAGCCTTTTGGAAAGGAGAACCACTGAGTTGCCTAAGGAGAGGCAAACTAGCCCAGGTCCGAAAACAGGGAAGGTCTTGGAATTTCTTAAGTTGAGTGGTGACGTGGACCCACTTACACTTTAGGAAATCGTTTTGGTAGCTGAGATGATGATGGTGTCGAATGGGGAAGGACTTGAGATAGGGAGAGTTAATTGCTAACAGATTAGCTCTCAAGTTAATCAGGAATAGATCCTGTGTTTCCAGCCTGGGTGAGATAGTAAGAACCAGTATCAATTAAAAAAAAAAAGAAAAGAAAGGCAAGAAGAAACATATTGATTCTCCTTTTTCAGGAATAAGAAAACCACAGAATCCAGCTCTGGGCAGGTCTGTAATACAAATTAATCTTAAAGACATCCAGAAACAAGAAAATAAAGAGCACATGATCTTCTGAAGAACCGGGAAAATTCAAATGTGGGGCTTCAGCAAGGACAAGGGATCATGGGACAGGGTTAGTTCGAGAAGGGGTCCCTAGTACAGATAAGGAAAACAAGGGCCAGAGGGAGGAAACAACTTGGAACAATGTCTTACAGAGAGTAAATGACAGAGACTGGAATCAAAGTCAGCTCCTCTGACTTCAAATCCTTTCCTCTTTCCACTATACTATGCAGCCTCATTTCTGAATAAATGGTTGGAGTATTTTATTAGTGGGAATACCTTATATCTACATAGCCCATTTTCATTTTTCAAAGTCCTTCTGCAACCACGCTCTCAGTGTTCTTCACATTGCAGTCCTCAGTGAGCATTAATGGGAACATGTAGATTGGCTTTTTAAAAAATCTCTGGTTCACCTATGGATAATCCAACATTTTCCTACTGTATTGTCATTATCCTACCCTACTGTCAGCAATTATGAGCCTAACTTTCCTCTCCAAAGCCTGGGAGAACTTTTGTGGGCATATTGGGGAACCTCATTACTTTTCCTCCACTACTTTTCACAAATACTTGTTCAGTCATTCAGTCATGTCCTTTATGAGCTCATGGGCCAACTGTTCATGGGGTTTTCTGGAAAGAAGATGCTGGAGTGGTTTGCCATTTCTTTCTCCAGTTTGATGCAGGCAGAGTTAAGTGACTTACCCTGGGTCACACAGCTTATAAGTATCTGAGATCATACTTGAACTCTGGTCTGTTCTGACTCCTGGCCCAGTGCTCTACCCATTGTACCACCTAGCTGCCCCTTCACAAATATGAGAAATACATACATACATACATACATACATACATACATACATACACACACATATATCCTAGCTTAATGGTATGATTAGGGAATATGGTTGAAATAAGATGAAAGAAAGCAATAAATATATTGATTCTACGATATGCCCTGTACCATGCCAGAGATACCCAGGTACACAGAGCAGAGCTGGCAACTGTATGCAATCAATGATTGTTTTATGCCAGGATGATCCTACTAAATATTTGCCAATACTAGATGCTCTTGGTACAGTTCTTGCTATACACACTCTGCTATAGAACTAGATTTCATGTTGGACCAGTGGCCATAAAGGCTGGAGTGATATGAAGGGCAATTTCCCCTCAAAAAAGCCCAAATCTTACCAATTCGAACAGCGCGGCCCAGTCGTTAAGAGCCTTATTTTAACAGCCATTTTTTATTATGAATTACAAATTCTCTTCTCCCCTCCAACTGTTCCCCTACCCACTGAGAAGGCAAGCAGTATACCCATCATACATACGGAGCCATGCAAAACACATTTCTGTACTGACTGTTGCAAATTAAAAAAGAAAAAATATATACTTTAATCTGAATTCAGACTTCATCAGTTCTAAGAGAACATTTTTAAGCTTCTACTCACTACTGACCATTTATTTCAGTTCCTTAAGAAAAAACCCAAGGCTGCAGAACTTACCCCCTAGAGTTTCATCCTTGGCTTGGTAAGTTCGGTACAGAAGGACCATTTCAACCCAGTAACGATAGATGAAGGCACTTGCCAGGAGGATTGCCACCAGTGTTAAAGTGGTGCCAAATAGTATATATGTGAAAAGCACTGGGAAGAAAAAAAAGTCACAGCTGTTATTCTCCATTAATTCCTTGCAAGCAACAGGTCTAGAGAAAAGACCATGTCTGCATAAGAATACATTGTGAAGGAACCCACCTGTATTCCCAAATAGAACCTTTTAGTTTACAATCATTTTCACAAAAACCCCTCCACTGGAAGCACTCCTCATCCATATGCACTCACTGGAGAAAACTGGATGAAAGGCAGTGTTGGATGTACAGAGAAGCCTGGAGTTGGTATTGGATCTCAACTTGGCACTTTTGACCTGGAGCAAGTTTAATTTAATATCTCTGGGCTTGTTTTCTCATTTTAAAAGTTAGGTGGTTGGGATTAGATGATTTTCAAGGTCTCTTCCAGTTCTAAAATAATATACTTATCATGTTTGGGCTGAGTGAGGAAGCCCAGGAACCCTGAGGACATTTATTCCTGGGAATTTTTCATTAGATAGTATTAGATAGATTGCAAGCTCTCAGAGGATTGACACTTGCTCCAGAAAAAGTTTAGATTGTTGCGAGGGCCCTGTTGGTTTCTGGGGCCAGCATACAGAGCACTGGGCCTGGAGATGGGAAGACCTAAGTTCGAATCCAGCCTCAGACACTTACTTCCTGGCTGGGTGCTTCTAGACAAAATACTTAACCTCTGTCTTCCTCAGTTTCCTGAAATATAAAATGGAGATAATGATAGCACCTACCTCCCAGGGTTAATTGTGAGGATCAAATGAGATAATATTTATAACACACAACAAAGTGTGTTATATATAGTATGGTATATAGTAGGTACATAATTATATATGGTACATATATATGGTATATAGTAGGTACTTAATAAGTGCTTATTTCTTTTCTTTCTTTCTTCGCAATGGATATGAGCAATAAGATTAGTCCCCAGGGGTTGGCAGTTAGTTAAAAGTGAAGCTAAAAATAGAACTAGATATCCCCTTAACAACAAAGCCTACCTCATACCCACTTCCCTGTAGACGTAGACAGACCACATCTCTAACATGATACTCTGGGGTTTACCTCCTCTTTTCTGTTTCAGCTTGATGGTGCGTGTAGTATTCCCCACAGAATTCTGAGTAAAGCATATAAAATTCCTTAGTAGATCCTTTTTAGTTACTTGCTTCAAGAAGGAAGTGTAATGTATAGTTTTCCTCTCTGGTTGGTTGATGATACTAGAAAAGAAAGACACTACTGTCATGTACCTGGGTGGTCACCTATGCAAAGAACACATGTCAGCATCTCCTGTGAGCCTGCTGACAGCTCAGCTGTCACTTAATACCTATCTATAATCCTAAGAATAAGAAATTTATTTTAGAAGTGGCATAAAGTGGAAGGAAAGTATTGAATTTAGAGTCAGAGAACTCAGGTTTGAATTCCTAATTTTACTGCTCACTACCTATACAAAGTCACTCTTCCAAGGCATTTTACTAAAGACAGAAGTCTTTGGGTCACAGATTCATAGCTGCAGAATAAGAGGTTTAGCCTATATAATTTCTAAAGACTCTTGTCTATCTAGATCCTATGATCCAATGTCTTTATGATTCAATCTAGATGTATTTAATAGGAATAAGAAGTCAGATTTATTATGGATTATTATGGTGGATTCTCTTGTCCTGAAGTCTGATAGTAATGATGTGGATTAGGAATCAAAGCAGTGAGTCCCTTTACCAGAGATAAACCTCATCTGTCAATCAATAGACATTTAATGAGTGCCTATGATGTGCCAGGGCAAGGTTACTAGGGCCTGGAGATTTAAGAGCATTGACAAGCTACTGAAGAAGGCAAGGGTGGGGGTAAGGAGATGGGGTGGGTAGTTAGGAGTAAAGCCACAGTGACTTCTAGTTGGTGACAGGAAAGGCAGAACAGAGAAGAGGGCAGTCTGATTGTCCCTCCCACACAGTCTGAATTCTTGGTGCCATATATAGGAATTGAGAAAGAAGCTTAGCCCTAACCTAATGAACCCCACCCATTCTCCAGAAAACTCTTTCCCTCAGAGTAGAGGCCCAAGGCCTGGTTTGAAGCATATGTCATCACCCAGAAGGAGGGGTATCTTGAAGGACCCTGTGGTCCTTCAATCTGATTACGTTGTTTGCCCTGAGTCATAGGATCATGGAATAATGCCCTGGAAGAGACAGTGAGACAGTGGCCCTGGGGAAGGCAAAATTTCAATCATCTGGCTAAAAAAAAAAGTACAGAACTGGGAGTTAGGAGCTTTAGTTTTGAATCCCTTCTCTGACAGTATATTACAATTTTTTTTCTGGCTTTACACTAAGACTTTTGGGACACCGTGTGTGTGTGTGTGTGTGTGTGTGTGTGTGTGTGTGTGTTTATGTATGTGTGTTCATGAATGAGCAGGGTATATAAAGAAAGGACTATATATGGTTTGTGGTTATGTATGTTTATATGAGAAAGAGATGTACATATATGTATGTCTATATGGCCCTGGACAAGCCCCTTAATCTTTTTCTACCTCAGCTTCCTCATCTATAAAAGAGAGATGTGTACTAGATGGCTTCCAAGTTCCTTCCACCTTTTGTGCTCTGATCCCATGACTCCATTTCATCAATATAGGATTTCTTAATGAAGCATCTTCTTCTACCAATGGAGATTGGTACCTGTTCTGTAATTTACAATCACAGAAAGTTGTCTGGGGAATGGAAAAATTAAGTGATTTGTTCAGGGTCATGTAACAAGTGTCAGAGGCAAGACTTGAGCCTGTTCTATCTCTGATTCTCTATCTATCCCCCTGTCATCTTTTTCTCTCTCTGTAAATGTGTGTATATACACATGTATGGATATCTGTAAAATCACATGTGTACAATGTGTTTACATATGTGCATGTACAGACACACACACAGTTTTCCAAAATCGCATTAAATCTATTAAAGATTAAATCTATACCAAGACAGTTCAGACACCTTGTATGATTTATAGGATCGGAAATCGAGAGCTAAGAAGGATTTTAGGAGTCAATTGACCCATTTGTTTGATTTTATAGATGATGATACTGATATGAAAGAGGATAAAGCACCCAATAAAGTTGGAGTGGCATTTGACTGGATTTTCATTTTACCTTATGTTTTCTTGTCTTAGTTCTTCCCTGTTAAGCTCAGCATCTTCAACATACCATTTTATCACAGGGATGAAACTTTTTTCTGGGCCAAAATGTGCTTTGCATACAAGAGTCAATGGCATTCCTGGAAATAGGGAATAGGAAAGAAGAATATGATCGTTTTACAGATCAGGAAACTGAGACTGCAGGCCATACAAAAAGCAAGGGAGTTGTTCTCAGGGATGAACACTGTGACACAGGGAAGGCAGTTTGTCCCTACGTTCATGGCCCTTTCCAAGTAGAGAGATAGGTCCCAACTCACCAAGTTCCACTTCCAAAGTGATTTTGTCAGTTGGTGGATCAGCAATGACTGGTGTGAGTGAAGTATATTTCACTGGAAGAGAAAACAAAGCTTCATTCTTTTGTGCTACGAAAACTGATAAATTTGTTTATAACCTTTTAGAACATGGTCTTGATTTGGAGACAGGTATTTCAAATTTTCATTCTCCTTCATCAATTCCCAGCTCCATAATACTAGGGCAGCAGGTTTTATGTTTTGTTGTGTGTGTGTGTTGGGAGTGGAGGGGTAGGATTCTCATCTTAAAGCCTTCTAGATGAAAGTATATCCCCCAAGGGCTCAGTAAGGGAGCACTACCACCTCTTCACAAGTTGGGACAGGCTTATGGAACAACAGTTGACGTCTTTGACATTATGGCCCCTTCCTTGAAGAGCACTGACTTGCTTGAGATCACATGGGTGGTAGATACACATTAAATGCATAGATATTGCCTCCCATTGGCTGATTATATCTTGTATGTACATAGTTGTTGTCATAATGTCTCCCCAAATAGATAAAATGTGAGCTCCTTGAGGGCAGGAACTTTTTTTTGTATCTTCTTAGCACTATTCCTGGCATATAGTAATCCCTTGTTAACTGCTTGTTTTTCACGATAACATGTGTAACAGTAGATTCAGGAAACCTTATCTAGAGATTTGGTATAAGGCATTATTAGTGTAAATAAGAATTTCTCCCCCTGATGCATTCATTGCAAACTATGCCCAGGGCAATTTGGAACCCAAAGTTGGTGAGGACACTAGGTTATGGGGGAAGACAGAAACCCTACGAGACCACAAAGCTGCCCCTCTTCTATCTTTTCTTCCCCTTTCTGCTGAGGCATCGAGTCATTTAACTTCCCTTTCCTTGATGTTGTTGTTCAATCGTTTAGTCATGTCTAACTTTTCATGATCCTGTGGATCATACTGTTTATGAGGTTTTCTTGGTAAAGATACTGGGATGGTTAGCCATTTCCCTCTCCAGTAGATTAAGACAAGCAGAGGTTGTGACTTGTCCAAGTTCACAAAGACAATAAGCATTTGAGACCAGATTTGAATTCAAGTCTTCCTGACTCTAGGCCCAGAGTTCTATCCCCTGAGCCATATAGCTGCCTCCTTTCCCACTCCCCTTTATAAGTAACTGCTAAGGTCAACTGTTGTTTTTGCTGTTTTTGATATTAGACATCCAAAAAAAATTATTACTGGGGAGAGGAGAGGTGTTGGAATGGAAACTATTATAGGGAGGCAGTTAGATGACACAGAGGATAGAACACAGAAACTGGAGTCAGGAAGACCTGAGTTCAAATCTAGCCCCAGAAACTTATTAACTGTGTGTCCCTAAGTAAGTCTTTTAACCTCAGTTTTCTCATCTGTAAAATTAGCATAATAATAGCACCTACCTCCCAGGGTTGGTTGTGAGGATAAGGATAAAGACAAATAATGTAAAGAGAGATAATATTTGTAAAGTCATTTGTAAGTTACTAAAACAATTTATAAATGCTAGGTATTTATTATTATTATTATTATAGAAAACAGATACTTTGGGAGAGAACTCTGAAGGAAGCTGGGAAAGTATTTGTTTTATTTTATTGGTATAACCTTTACAGATAAAGTGTTTTGAAATCTTTCAGCTTTAAAAGTTAAAATTGCACTAAAACTTTTGGGATACAGATTTTTAAAACTACATAGGCTTTGTAAATTTATAGGGAAAACTCCATAGAGAAATTAAATAAAGCATTTTTACTGACTTGTAATTTAAAATGTAAATAGTGAGACTTTTAAAAAATTTTCCCCCATGACTAGGGCTTTTATCTAATTATTACTTATGCACAGAGTAATGACAGTAAGACCAACTAACTTAATCTGATGTGTCAGAATCTCAGTGGGACATTTTAAGGAATTTCATTGAAAAAAATATTACTTACCAGTGGTATTCACTTCAACAACTGCTCTCACTATCCACAAAGTTGAGTTAATAAACTGGTTATAATCACACACATACACACCATTATTGTAATCATAAATTTCATCAAATGTTATGTTAGTGTTTTTCCAGTTGGGGCACAGCATTCCATTCTAATCCAAGAGAAAACAAAAATCAAATAATGAGACTTTTAATTTTGTCATTAATTCGTAGTAGTGGCCCTATTCCCTGTGACAATGACGCATTATAATAAAACCTTAATGATTTGACAATTCAAATTATAGGAAGTCCCACCCTTGCAAACCATCTTTGCCTCAAAATTTATTTGTAAATTGCTTTGGATCTGGGAACGCATTTTCACATAGAAACAATGTTATACGAATTAGTTGGACCCTCCTCCCTGTTATAATCGAGTTCAAAAAAGCTTGTTATATTTCTGAGGTATTGCACCATTAGAACTTTAGTCAATAATAGTCAATAAACAAGCAGTAAGCAATAAGTCAATCAATCAATATCTATTAAAGACCAACTATATTCCAGGTACTGTGGTAAGTACTAGAGATACAAAAAGAGGCAAAAATCTCTTCTCTCAAGGAGTTTATAATCTAGTAGGTGAGACAACATGAAAAAAAAATACATCCAAAGCGAACTATAAATAGGATAAATAGGTAATAACAGATAGAAGGCTCTAGAATTAAGAGGAACTACAGAAGGCTTCCTATAGGAGGTGGGATTTTAGTTGGGACTTAAAGGATGAAAGGGAAGTCAGTAGTCAGGAGAGATGGGGGAGAATCTTCCAGCCATGGGGGACAGTCAGAGAAAACATCTGGAGCTGAGAACTTGGGTGTCTTGTTTGTGGAACAACTAGGAGGTCAGGGTCAATGGAACAAATAGTAGGTGTGGGGGTGTAATGGATTGTAAAGGAAGGAGGGGGTCTAGATTACAGAGGGCTTTGACTGTCAAAAAGAACATTTTGTATTTGGTCCTGGATGTAACAGGGAGTCATTGGAGTTTATTGAGTAGGAGGTGGTGCCATGAGCAGGCTTGCACTTAATGAAAATCACTTTTGTGACTGAAAGGGGAATGGATTGGTTTGGAGAAAAAGTTGAAGCAAATAGACTCATCAGAAGACTATTACAGTCATAAAGGCCTGAGGTGATAGAAGTCGTGCACCAGATGTCAAAGTCAAAGGAGACAAAGGGATGTATTCAAGAGATGTGGCAAAAGCAAAATTTTCAAGTTTTGGCAATAGATTGAACATGGAGGGTAAGAGATAGTGAGGAATCCAGGATGACTTCTGGGTTGCAAGTCTGAGGGACTGGGAGAATGGTGTTGCCCTCTACAGTAATAGAGAAGGTAAGAGGTGGAAAAGATAGGTAGGTAGGTAGGTAGGTAGATAGATAGATAGATAGATAGATAGATAGATAGATAGATAGATAAATGGATGAACAGATTGATGGGTGGATACATATATACATAGATATAGATAGGAAAACATAATGAGTTTCATTTTGGACATATTGATTTTAAGGTATTTACTGGACTTCTAAATCAAGACATCTGAAAGGAAGTTAGAGATGGGGGATTGGAGGTCAGCAGAGAGTTTGGGGCAGGAAAGGTAGATTTGAGAATCAACAACATAGAGATGGTAATTAAACCCAGAGGAACTGAGATCACCAAGTGAAGTAGTGTAAAGGGAGAAGAGAAGAGTCTAGACCAGAACACTAAGGGGACATCTACAGTTAGAGGGTGTGATCTTGAAGAAGATCCTGCAGAGGAGACAGAGGAGTTATCAGAGAGGTGCAAGGAGAAACAGGAGAGATTGGTGCTCCCGAAATCTAGAGATTAGAGATTATCAAAGGGGAGAAAGTGGTCAACAGTGTTGAAGGATGCAGAGGTCCAATGGGATAAGGCCACTGGATTTGGCAGCTAAGAGTTCATTAGTAAATTCAGAGAGAAAAGCTTCAGTGGAATGATAAGACTGGAAGGAGGATTATAAGGGGTTAAGGATAGAGTGAGAGGAAAGAAAGTAGAGGCACCTATTATAGACAGACTTTTCAATGAGTTTAGCTACAAAGGACAGAAGAGATACAGGGCAATAGCTAGTGGGGATGGAAGGATCAAGTGAAAGCTTTTTTCAAGATAGGGGAGACAGGCTTTTCTATTGCCTTTTCTAGGCAATAAAAACTAAGCCAATTAAAAAACTTGAAAATAAGTGAAAAAATGGGGATGACAGACTGAGTAATATGTTAAAGAAGGCAGAATGGAATAGGGTCACTTTAATAAGTAAAGAAGTTAGCCTCAGTAAGGAGCAAGAGCAATTTATCATGTGAGATGGGAGAAGCACAGTGGCAGAAGGCACCTACTATGTGCTAGAAAATGTTCTAAGGACTAGGAATGCAAATATACAAAACACAGACTGTTGTCCTCAAAAAGCTTACAATAGACACCATGCAAAAAGAAAGCTAAAAAGTGGATGGAGTCAAAGACATCTGAAATGAGAAATGTGTGCAGCCAGAGAACTCGAGGATCAAAATGACCACGTTTTTCTAAAACCTTGGGAACAGTGTTTCTAAGGGAAAACTTGCCTAGGATTCAAGGCTAAGAATTTATTTCCCCTTGTTCTAGAAAGTTTGAGGATTTTCTTTTCCCATCTCCCCCATCTGCAAGGCAGTGGACTCTTAGCCATAGAGCAATAATGGCAGCTCTTGTATCTTAGGAAAGAGCATCTGCAGTTTCAGGGACTGCCATTGTTAAGGGGCAATGATGGTGAGCAGAGAAGGGAAGAGGTGTTTCCAGAGGCTAGGAGTGATAAAAGAACTACGGAAATTATAGCATCAAGAGTGTGTTGGACATTCCCCAGTTGATAAATGGGAATAGGAACAGGCAGTTTTGAGATGAAGAAATCAAAATTATTGATAATAATATGAATCAATGTTCTAAACCACAACTGATTAGAGAAATGCAAATGAAAACAACTCAGAGGTGCCAGTCACAACTATCAGATTAACTAATATGACAGAAAAGGAAAATTAGGAAGGTTTGAGAGGATTTGGGAAGATTGGGACAGTAATGAATTGCTGATGGGGTTGTGAACTGACCCAACTAAGCAATTTGGAACCATGTCCAAAGGGCAATAAAACTGTGTACACCCTTTGATCCAGCAGTACTACTAGTAGGCCTGTATCCCAAAGAGATAATAGAAAAGGAAAAATGACCTACATATACAAAAATATTTATAGCAGTTCTTTTTGTGGTTGCTAAGAATTAGAAACTGAGGGAATGCCCATCAATTGGGGAATAGCTGGACAAGTTAGAGTATATGAATATAATGGAATGCTATTATTCTAGGAGAAATGGTGAATAGGCAGATTTCAGGAAAACCTGGACAGGCTTACATAAACTGATGCTGAGTGAGGTGAACAGAACCAGAAAAACATTATACACAGCATCAGCAACATTGTGCGATTATCAACTGTAAATGACATAACATTTCTCAGCAATACTATGATTCAAGACAAGTAGAATGGACTCATGAGGGAAAATACTAACCACTTCCAGAGGAAAAAAAATAATGGAGTCTGAATGCAGATCAAAGCATACTATTTTCACTTCCTATTTTTTTGTGGTTCTTTTCTTTTATCCTGTTTCTTCTTTCACAACATTACTAACATAGAAATTTGTTTTACATGATTGTACAAACATAATCTATATCAAATTGTTTATTGTCTTAAAGAGGGGATAGTGAGGGAGGAAGGAAGAAAATGTGGAACTCAAGGTTTTAGAAAAGAGAATGTTAATAATTGTCTCTACGTGTAATTGGAAAAAATAAAATGCTATTAAAAAAAAGCAGTGCTGGAGCCAGTTTGAACTGGCAGAGTTGATTGTTAAGTTTTATTGTTTTGTTGATTGTTTAGGCGTAAGAACTTGGTGAAGAAAATGCTAATAATGAAGATTAAACTTAAACGTGTGTCCTACATGTTTTATTATTTGGAAAACCAGTTATTAATTTTTTTACCAGCATACACATACACAGGATCACAGGTTTAGAGCTGGAAGGAATCTTAGCATCATCTACTTTAATTCATTCTTGAACCCCCCAAAAGGGAAGGTATTTGTATACAATCACACTGGTAATAAACAGATATAAGATTTGAACATAAGTACTTTGATTTCCATCTAAAGTACATTATGCTGCACTATATTGCTGTTTCCAAAATAGATGGTACCAAAAGGTTTCACTAAGTGACTTGCCATTGCTAAGTTGACAGGGAGGCAGGGAGGTATCAGATTGGGGATGGAGAGGAGATAGAACTAGCTATGCAGGAACTCTTGCAATAAAAGCAATGAAAATGGTGATAAAAGACTGGAAAAATCCAACTATAACAAAAATATGCCACTGATTATCAATCAATAATTTGTACTTAGATTGAATCTCAAAACGAGTTTCACAATGATATCTACTAAGGATGCTACAAGTTCTACTTGTTTTTCTAGTAGCTCAACTAAAGTTTGGATATTCTTTTGATCTTTTTTTGTCTTTGAGATCGTCTCCCTATCTTACTTGGGCTAAAAGTACAATAGCCACTCATGGGCACAGAAGCTTTTACCTGTTGTGTTTTTCTAACATGGGCCAGTTTGCCCCTCATTATGCAGCATGGTGGGCCCTCTGTTACTCAAAGTTCACAGTATTAGTCTTGGACTTATTGTGCACAGCCTTTAGGCTATTGTCCTACTACATCTCAGAACTCCTGTACTTAATGATTCATAAAACCTCAAAAGTAGGTGTTACAGGCATAGACCACAATGCTGTCCTCTTAATTTGCTATCCTAATCAGAGGCATTATTCAGTTAGTAATCATTATTCTCAGCCAACTCATTTTATAACCAGAAGCAAAAATGTGCAATACTTACTGTGGTGTATAGCTTTTTATTCTTGTTGCATTAACTCAATAATGTAAATAAATTAATGTTTCCTTCTTTTCTCAAATTCCTAGAAAAAGCTTGCTTTTCCTTCCTCTCCTCTCATTCTCTCTTCAATACTTTGCCATATGGCTGCCTACATCCTCACACAACTGAAACTATTCTCTTTAAAGTTAACCAATAATCTCTTATCTGGCAGACCTGATGGTCTTTTCTCAATCCCTATACTTCCTGACCTATCTGCAGCATTTGATTCTATTTACCACCTTCTCCTCCTGGATATGGTTTTCCTTTCTGGAATTTCATGACAATTAATTTTTTCTAGTTCCTTTCTAATCTGTTTGACAACTCTTCTCAGTCTCCTTTGCTGGTTCCTCTTCCATATCATGCCACCTAACCATGGATATGCTGAAAGTTCTGTACTGGGCTCTCTTTTCTCTATATATTCTCTTCTGCTCTGGGCTGTATCCAACCTCCTGACCTTTCCTTCAAACACATATTCCACCCCTTCAAGGTCCTACTTTCTGTTATTTCACAGGACAATTAATTATCTGACAAATTAAGCTGGGTTAACAGATGCTAATGTGTTCATGGGTTATCTTTCCCTACTTAATATTTACATTTCAACAAAGATATTCTAGAGATGGTGATTTAACCTTAAGACATGACTCTAAGGTTGAGATCTTTTGACACTCTGCACAATTCTATATAAGTATTAAAGGATGAGCCAGCTGCCTTGGCATCAGAGCTTAAGTTTGCTGAGTCTTCTGTAGAATTAGGAGACCCTGCATTTAAGCCTTCTAGTTACCCATTATGAGGACGGTGCTTGTGTCTTCCACTTGATATCTGTTGGTGACACAATTCAGTCATTCTTACCTTGTACCATGTCACATCTTGCCTTTGTAAATCTCCCTCACAGTTTATCCCAGGACAAGGAACTGAAGCAGTGCTACCAATGATAAGGTAAAGCTCATTTTTTACGGAGTCCATACAGGGTGTCTTTTCCTTTGGCCGAACTTCTACAGTTATATTAAGAAAACAAGTTATCTCCTTCGATTTTCTGGAAAAGATAGCAAGCTTCCAGTAAACATATTTACTGTACTAAAATAAAACAAACATTAGGCAGTATTTTCAGATAGGAATGAGCATTACCTGGACTCATCTATAAGCTTTGGTTTATACTTGATTGCACAAATATAAGACCCAGAATCATTGATACCAATGGGTGAAAACTGAAGTGAATTATTTTTCCATGTGATATGAAGGTGGTCCTTCTGAATAGCATATGGTTGTGATCCATCTTGAGGCTGTTTATACCACTGGACTACTTGGCATTCAGTTATATCAGACTTCTTTTTCTTTGGACGATTTCTTCTATTGCAGAGACCTAGTCTAGGAACATCACAGAATAATATAAACTTCTCTCCACTCCTCGCACGGTATCTCCAGGTGATTTCTGTAGAAGGGCAGCCTGAAAAAGAGAGTTACAGAGAACTGTAGAAACTAGTAAGAGGATGAAACTCATAATCAGATTCCATTTGATGAGTATGCCAATGTCTTCTAAAATCTTATCTGACAGTAGTTTAATCTTAGTAGCAAGGTACTTAGGTGCTTATGCATATTCCTCAAAATAAAACATATTTTTCTACATACAGTACCTTAATGAAGAGCTGCTACATTTTCAGGCATGGCAATAATCTCTTCAAAGGCTCAGAAACAGCAGTTGAATACATCTGAACTACCCAATGTACTAAAAGTAAGAGATAGGCAGCCTAAACATGACTCATAGCTTTTCAAGTGCCTTCACTAATCTCCCCCTTGCTGCAAATGGATCCCAATGTAACTGTTCACTAAAGCAGCTAGAAACAATTCTCTCCCGGTATTTTCTCCCTCTTTTCCTTTAAACTTATAGAAGTTTAAAAAAATATTTCTTAAAGGGAATGGAAGTCATGTGAGTAAAATAACATACTAGTTATATTGATATATCATCCATCACTTTGGACTTTCATCACAATATGGAAAATGAAAGGTATTTCCTTACCTGACAGATCAGAGTCTCCATTGACTCCTACCCTTATGACGAGCCAAAGAAAGATGCAACACAAAGAAAACATTTTGTTTTCAGTTTTCTTGCTTTGCTTCAGTATATCTATGCTGTTGAAAGATTAAAATACAGAGTGAATTACATATCCACCTTCATAATCAACTTCATTTCTCTAAAGTGACAAATGGGAAATGAGGAAATAGAGGTCAATTTCACAACAAAAGTCACACAGGAAGTTTTGGGTTGACAAGACCTATGAGAATGGGCTCTTATGCGCAATGTTCTTTGGAAAAACAGTGTGACTTTGACCTTCTAAATGGTATGTAATAGTTTCATGTTATATATATATATGTAGGAAGGGAATACATGTATAGGAAGGGAATATATATATATATATATATATATATATATATATATATATATATATTTAGGAAGGGAATACATCAAAAACTCCATTATAGCATTAATCCTTTAGAATTTTTTCCATTTTGAGGGGGCTATATTTCTTTTTTGAACTTTTTCACACCTAGAAAGATTGTTTCCATTGATCTTTTGGAAGGTCCTAGATGGCAGTTTCCTAAAGAGATGACTATAGCTAAAGAAAATGTCACATTGCCCATAGTAAAATTAGAGGTTCAGATGACATTTTTGCAAGCTAATAATGAAATAAAAGCCTAAAGTTTAAAAGTGAAGAGGGAAAAGGGTAGAATTATATTAATGGTCAATAAATGTATTAATTCTTTTTTTTATCAGATTATGGTTCTTTTGGTATTCCCAGATTATTTCTTCTTGATCATAACCAACTATATAACCTTAGGCAAATCATATAAATTTTTTGACCTCTGTTTCCTCATCTATGAAGTGGAAGGATTGTATAATTTGTATTTATGGTCCTTCCATTTTTAGTGTCAAAGTTGTATGATCTATGTCTTCAGTCTGAAGTGGTTGTGACTCAGTGCTAATTACTGGCACTAGGAAGAAATATCGCAGAATCCTTGAACTAGAAGATATTTGAAATTCATTCAGCCTAGTGTTCTGACCCTAACTTTCATTGTTCTTTCACTTTATGTAATTATATATTCTATAAATTTTTTAAATTCATAAATTTCAAGGAAAATTACAAGTAGGAACAATGTGTGTTAAGCTGCAAGCTTTCTATGGGGTTTTCTATTGATGATTGATTTATTGTCTTCTGTAGCATTACAATGTGAAATTCATAATTTTGTATACATGCAAATAAAACTATTTTGCAATTGGCTCTACAAATAGTACTTGATTTTTTTTTTTTAGATTATATAATATAATTATAGGACTAGTCAGGTATTTAGAACTTGAAGGGAATTTTTTGAGACCATCAAGTCAATTCCTTCATTTTACAAATGTGAAAACTGAGACCCAAATAGAGGAGATAATATGCCAAAGATCCCATAAGTAGTAACAGTGTCAGGATTTGATCCCAGGTCTTCTGATGCCAGATCAAGTACTCTTTCTGCTAAGCAGCTCTTCTTCTTTTCACATAACAAAACAAACAAACAAACAAAAAACCTCCAAAGAACTAAAATGTGACAGAGTTTAAGCTTTTGGTCAATAGATAACCACCATTTTGTTTAGCACACAAGTTTTTAACTAACAGACCTCACTACACGCGTCATTTGCTTTCTACTACCTGTTTTTTAACATCTCTGAAATGGCAGTCTTGTTCCAACTCAGACAACCCACCGATGTTCACCAAGTTGCACAGTTTAAAAATAATAATCCATATACACATGCAGATGAGGCCATACAAACCATCCTTCAAAAATATATAAATAACCACATGTGTTCCAATGAGTTATATTAATCAGACATCACAAGCAGAAATTACTATTATAGACTTATATTTTTAGAAAAAATGTTCAGTGGGAATCTAGTCCTAATTATCTCAAATGCTAACAAGAGAATGCTTTCTTTTACAAATCTATTTTACAAACTTAGAAAAAGTTAAATTGAGTGAAAGGGTCAGAATACCATTATAAATACAAAAGCTACCAAATGGCACCAAATGTAAGTACAACTTACAAAGAACCAAAAATCAGATGCATCATAACATTTATATGCATGAAAAAGTCTGATTTTTTGCTATACAAAACCTACAACACTTTGCATGTAGGACACCTCAAATAACTTTAAATAATAAAGAATCCATTTGATGACTATCTGTAGTGCCAAGACAATATTTACAGTGCCTACAATCACAATAAAGACCGTGAATATAAATATAAATATAAAAACTCTCCATATAAAGGACAGAACTGAAACATTTATTAAGACACCAGAAAACTGAATTGTTAGCACAATTCAAAATACACATATGTGTGCACAAGCTCATGCATGCATGCACACACACATGCCCACACAAATTCTCAGATCCTTTCTATTATCTTAAACTGCCTACAATTCTTTCCTATGTATACCTTTACTCCTATGTAGGCAATGTCGAGGTGGAGAATGAAGCTTTATCATTTTCTTAGCTGTTATTTTAAATCTCTTACTTGACAAGATCTCCTTTGAAGGGCATTTACTTTCTACTTTGTTGTTGTTGTTGAGTCATTTCAATCATGTCCGACTCTATGACCCAGATTGGGGTTTTCTTGGCCTAGATACTGGAGTGATTCACCATTCCCTTTTCCAGATCATATTACAGATGAGGAACTGAGGCAAACAGGGTTAAGTAAGCCCAGGGACACACAGCTAGTAAATGTCTAATGTCAGATTTGAACTCATGAAGATGAGCCCTCCTGATTGTAAGCCCAGTGCTCTATCCATTGTGCCACCTAGCTGCCCTTCCTCCACTATTACCAGCTAGTTTTTAAAGATTCTCGAATGTGAACTCAAAGCCCATATTCAACACATTGTGTGAATTAAGGCACTAGGGGACATCAGTTAAATTAAATTACACTTTAGATGCATGAATATAAAAGGCAGCTTTAATCACAGACAGAGTAGCTAGCCACCTACATGGCTTGATTTTAGGGACTCTGGAAGATACTTTTGCTTATGGAGGTGTTTTGCGCCTGGACATGAAAGGTCTATATCAAATTGCTTGCTTTCTCAATGAGAGTGGTTGGGGAGGGAGCAAGGGAGAGAATGTGGAACTCAAAGTTTTAAAAACAATGTTAAGAATTGTTTTTACATGCAATGTGGGAAATATATGACATGGGAAATTCCTGCATTTTAAACCTGATGTAAGGCTGAAAATGCAAATAAACCTGGGAGAGGTATTGTCTTAAAATCAGAAATATCTAAATAACTGACCTCAATGCCTTCTACAGTATAAAATAAATAAATATTTGCAAAGAAAAAATAAATATAGCATCATTTCATGAGAATAGATTTAAATGGAAAGGAAAGAGAAGAAGAGCTTGAAAAAGGTGAGAAAGATGACAGGCAGAAACAAAAGATCAGACTAAAGGTGCATTAAAAAAGCACTTTTCCTGAAGACCGTCCTAATGAATACACAGAAAGCATTTTAGTGGATTTTTTAAGAGAATATTTTATCTAGATTTTTTTGTTGCTGTTTGCTTTTTAAAGAAAAGTAAGAATGGAGGAGGCTTGGGGAGAATTGAACTGTGTAAAAACAATGAGAAAATTCAATTCTAATATAAAGTCCATCTTATCCTATTTACATCTGGTGCATGAGAGGAAGCATAGTCCCTGCTTACAAAGTATTGATAAGCTTTAATGTGAATATATAATTTAGACATCTCGAGTACTAATATCTTCTTTATTAATTCCTCTAAACATTCTTTATTCATAAAATATTCTTTATTAAAATATTCATAAAATATAGAGTAATCTATATATTTTATTAATTTATTTTTGGTTTTCAACATTCACTTCTACAAGATTTTGAATTCAAAATTCTCTCCCCATCTCTCCCCTTTCCCCATCCCAAGAGGTTGTGCATTCTGATTACCCCTTTCCTCAATCTGCCCTCACTTCTAACACTGCCCCATTCCCTTCTCTTATCCCCTTCTCTTCTATTTTCCTGTAGGGCAAGATAGATTTCTATATGTCATTGCCTTTATATTTTATTTCCCAGTTGCATGTAAAAACAATTCTTAACATTGTTTTTTAAAACTTTGAGTTCCACATTCTTTCCCTTGCTCTGTCCCCAACCACCCTCATTGAGAAAGCAAGCAATTTGATATAGACCTTGCATGTCCAGGAGCAAAACACCTCCATAATAACCATGCTGCAAAAGACTAACTATATTTCCCCTCCATCTTATCCCCCCCCCCCATTATTCTATTCTTTCATTTGACCCTGTCCTTCCTAAAAATATTTGCTTCCAATTACCCCTCCCCCCCATTTGCCCTACCTTCCATCCTCCCCTCCTCTCTTATCCCCTTCCACCTTACTTTCCTGTAGGGTATGATAGATATCCATACCCAATTGAGTGTGTATATTATTCCCTCCTCAAGCCAAATCTGATGACAGTAAGGTTCACAGAGTAATTTATATTCATTAAAAGAGTGTATAGTATGTGTGCATCCTAGTTATTGGTACTCCTCATTTGCTACAACCTTTTGCTAATAGGAAAACTAGCCCAAAGAATGTGCCATTTGTCGCCAGCACTGCCCAAGTCCTTTGCTCATGGGCATTTTACTAGTAGCAACCAAAATTGAATGATGGGTAACAATTGTCTTACCTTGGTTACCAGTAGTGAGGCATGAGAAAAGCAGAGAGAACTGTATTGCTTTTCTATTTCAATCATTTCAAGGTAATGCAACTGATGAGAAGCATTTGGGAATATCCATTTTCCTAGAATCCCATGTTTTTCATAGCCAGAATGAGAGAACTCATGGGAAAAAAAACCCCTAAATTTTAGGGTTTGATGTTGATTAGTTAGACCTGTAGAAAGAAAGGAATTGTTATCATGAAACCTTCAGTTAGCCAGCAGGAATATTAACTTAAGTTTTAAACAAGCGCCCCTTTTGGGTTGTTTTCAACCAAATGGTCATTTCATACAAAACCAGATTCATATTCTGCCGAGGGGAGGAAATGTCAGATATTTTAAAGCCTTAAAAGATGAGCACCTACAAACTCTTCCTCTGGCCATACGATTCAGTCTGATAAGATGTGTGGTCTGGTTAAAATGAAAGAATATAAATGTCTATTTCCTTTAGAGGAAATTCCTCAGTACAGACCTTTTCTCAAGTGTGGGTTTTTTTCTTGTAATACTAACTAAAGAACATGTATGTAAGTTGTAACCTCAGGATTGAATAAGCTTCTTCTGATATGTCTTTCATATCAAAAGCAAACAAATGAGGGGGGAAAATCCCTCTTGATATCTCTTATATGAAGTAATTGTTTGGTTCATTTGGTTGGGGCTTTTTGGTGTTTTGGTTTTGTTTTTTTGTTTTGTTTTGTTTTGTTTCTTTTGTGGGTTTTTTTGGCTGGTTAGTTGGTTTTATGAGAAGGGAAATAACATTTACATAACAAAATCTGGACAGTTTTTACAATTTTCTATTTAAAAAAATGAAACATTCACAATGGATGATGTAATTAGGAGGATTCTATACAGCTTCTGGAAATAATTTACAAATATTAAATAACCTGGTGCACAAATAAAATTATAGTACCTACAGGGATAGAAAGGCATAGGGACAGAAGAATGAAAGAAAGGAAGAAATTTGTAAAAACCTATATACATCCAAAATCCTTTTAGTGGGAGACATAGAAGAAGCAAGAAAGAGTACAGTGACTTGAAACTGCATTCTATGGAGATACCCTGGCAAACAATAGCTGAACAGGTTCTATTTGCTTTGGGATTCTAGCAGAAAGCCATTGATAGTAATCAAAGGCAATTGAGAAAAGGCAAAAGAGAACTATGTACAAAGGTTTCCCTAGGGATCAACAAAAATGAAGGGAAAAAAGTAAGAGAAAAGATGAGAAGAATGCTTTGGGTAAATAAAATGCTCAATTGGAGCCCCATTGACTGAGCCACCAGGCAAATAAGCAGACAGTTTATTCTAGGAATAGAATCTTGCATAAAGCATGGGACTGATATGGCAGAACATCTTAAGGGAGATTTACAACAGGTCACATCCCTGAGGGAAAGGGGAAGAACAAATGGGTATAGTGAGTTTACTCTCCCTGCTACATCAGGCTTTCAGGGTACCCTGAAAAGTTGAGTTCTCTATTCTCTACTGCCATCAGCTAGATCCCCCACCTCTTGTCTTCTTTGATATTAGGAGTCAGTGAGTAGTGCCCAGTTCCATTTAACCACTTAACACCATTTAGTTATTGTTTGTTTGTTTGTTTTTTGCCTTTTTTTTGAAGGCCAATTGGGATTAAGTGACTTGCCCAAAGTCACATGACTAGTTTGTGTGTTAATTGTCTGAGGCTGGATCTGAACTCAGTTCCTCCTGATTCCAGGGCTGGCGCTCTAGTCACTGCACCACCTAGCTGCCCCAACACCATTTAGTTTTCACAAGAGGATATTTACTCTGACGATATAGAGAGAACAAAAATAAAGGCATTGCTTCCAACACATCAGGGATACACTCTGAACTCAATTCCCACATAACATCAATCCCATCATGTTCACCCAGATAAGACATGACTGATGAATGAGTCATCTTCTCAGTTACCACTAGACTAGGTCACAACTAAAATCTCTCCCAAAGATTATCCTTTGCCCTTTGAGGCATGTATGTGGTGCCAGCTACAAACCCAGAATTCTGGGATGCTAAAGTTCTCTCCTGACCTTCCAAAGGTCATGAGAACAAATATTCCTTTACCTAAAACAGAGAAGAACAAGTACAGAGGTCAAGGAACAAAGTCCATGACCTTCCTAGGGAAGGACTTTCTCTTTATAGTATTGTCTCTCACCAAAGATTTTGAGTGAAGTCAAAGTACCAGAACAGAGACTAAAAGAACGAGGTGAGAGAGAGCAGGTCCATGCTGACTCAGGCTTTTTAAATGCCTCTGCAGTCAATCAAAGAGCTTCGTATTTGCCATGTTTTTAGCCAGTGGGACTCAGTTATAGATATCTGTATATCCTCCCCAGGCACACTTTTCTTAGATCACAACTCTCCTAGAACCTTGAACTGCTTGTCTAGCAAGCTTTTAACTATTAGTGCTGGGTCAAAGAACCAATGAACGGAGGCAACGGAACAGGTTCTAGGGACCCATTGTACCATTTGTGGGACTGTGTGTATGGAGACTTGTTCAACACTCCACCAAGCCTGAAGGAAGAGTGCAAAGTCCAACTGGGGCCAGTTCTGGACCCCAAATCAGTTGAGGTAGAGATGAAAGTTGGTATCTGAAGACAGGATATGTAGAAACAACACAAGGATCACATGTCTCTCAGAAGAATAGGAAAGGACAAAAAACCATGACTGGTTGTTGTCCCTCATTCTTGAAGAATACTAAAATGACACTTTGCTATGTGGGCAAGGTACAGTGTGTCCAACAATGGCTGTTCAGACCAATGTGAGCTCTGAAGGCTCTATTTATCACATGTCAGGCACAAATAGTCTGTATGAACACTTATAATGAAATCTCTAAATTTGCACATCTCATATTTCTTTTGAGCTATTGCAGTTCTGTTTTGTTTATGCAGTTCAGTGTCTTCTTTGATGAGGGCACACTGTAGGGTGGTCCTTTGCTGGTGCCTCCCATGTTTCACAGTCAATTCCAAAGTCCTTCAGAGAGACCTTGAGAGTGTAATTATATCACTTTTTCTGACCACCATGTTTCTGAATTTAAGTGTTAAATTTAACCACTCTGTGCCTTGGAGCTTACAGGTTTGGATTATTTTCTGGAGGCTATTTATTTATTCTTTCAATTGAAATTTCATTTTTTATGTTAAGAAATTCTGAGTAATTCTCCTCTAATATTTCTTTCATTATAGTGTTAAGGTCAAGCATTCAAACTGTACTACAGATAGCACAATTTCAATGAGCTGACCACATTGTTCAAATGCCAAACATGTCTTTGCCTAAAAGATTATTTTACAGAAAACTCACACAAGGCAATCACTCACATGGTGGTCATAAAAGGTAATAGAAGGACACTCTTAAGCTCTCTCTGAAGAAGCAATAGCAAGAAATAAGATGGCAAAAAAGGACAACCTGGAAATCACATACAAACCACCCCAAAGATCCAAGATTGTTTCACATATTAACCAAAGCTCACATTATGGTGAAATGAGATTAATCAGGGGAAGCCATCCAGGTTCTGCTTGTCAAGATTCTGTTCCTATTTCAGAGAAACCTGGAAAGACTTCTATGAACTGATACTGAATGAAATGAAAAGAACCAGGAGAACATTGTACACAGTAACAGCCACAGTGTGTAAGGACTGATTTTGATAGACTTAGCCCTTCTCAGCAATGCAAGGACCTAAAACAATTCCAAAGGACACACGATGGAAAAGGCCAGCCACATTCAGAGAAAGAACTATGGAGTCTCGTGGTTTTCCCTATTTGTTCTAATTCTTCTATGCATCATGACTAGTGTGAAAATAGGAATGTGTTTAATAGGAATGTATGTATAGGGTCTATATCAGATTGCAAGCCCTCTTGGGGAGGGAGGGGGATAGAGGGTGAGAAAATTTAAAACTTATGTTAGTGAATGTTGAAAACAAAAAGTAAATAGTTTAAGTTTTTAAAAAAGAAAAGAAAACAACAATAAAACAAAAAATGTTGAGAGGATTCTGGGAAGACAGCAGAGTAGGTCAGAAAATTCCAAACTCATGATTTTTCCCCACAAAAGAGGAGAGGATAGAAGGGAGGGCAGATTGGGGGAAAGGAGAGGGTAGTTAGAAGCAAAAATTCCTTTTTGAAAAGGAATGGGGTCAAAGTAGAAAATAGAATAAGTGGGGGGTGGGGCAGCATGGAGGGAAATACAGTCTTTCACAATATAACTACTAGGGAAATGATTTGGGTAACTACACATGTACAATCTACATTGAATTGCTTATTTTCCCAGTGGTGGTAGGGAGGAGGGTAGAAGGGGAAAAAAGTCTGGAACTAAAAGTTTTAAAAATAAATATTAAAAAAATTTTTTTACATGCAACCAGGAAATAACATGTACAGGTACTGGGGTATAGAATCCCATCTTGCCCTACTAGAAAGTCAGGGGGATGAAGGGGGAGGATGTAAGATATAAGGATATAAAGGGGAAGGGGTATCCAGTAGGCTTGCTATTACGGAATGGGGTTAGGGGAAAGATGGGGAGAGAAAAAGTTGTAACTCAAAATCTTGTGGAAATGAATGTTTAAAACTAAACATAAATAAACTAAAAATTAAAAAAAAGAATGAAAGAACTGGAACTCCTCTCAAAAATATCACACCCTGTAAAGTTATGTGTTATATTAAATAAAAAAAATAGACATTTGATAAACTCTCAAACTTTCAAGATTTTGTTTAAAAAAATCCTGAACTTAATGGAATATTTGACATACAAGGACCAAGAGAAATATAAGGCACATACCAAAGACTGATTATAAGGGATCCATAATGACAGACTGCTTACTTTTTATATTTGTAAAATGCATGTCTAAAATTCTTATTAATAATTGGATAGCTCATAAGAAAGATTGGGATAAACCTGAGTATGATATAAATTTAAAAAGTAAAACCATTTCGGAACATCTAAAAAAAAGTAATTGTTTTATGCAAATGAGGTGCAAGAGGAAGAATTGGTACAGGAATTAAATGGGGGAGGAGGGCTGGTAATTCTGGTAACCTGCTTTCATCCAGAATGGGTTTAAGAGGGAAAAATACATATATATTTAGAAGAGTATAAAAGTCTAAATTCAGAAGAAATAAAATGGTAGGGCCATAGGAAGGGGGGAGAGGATAAGGGAGGGATCTTTAGAGGGGGAGGCTGAGGGAATAGGGAAAAGAGAGGATAGAAGGGTGTTTAGATTTTTGGGAATGGGAGGATAAGGGAGCAAGTAATAGGTGGGCAAGGTAGTGGGTAGAAGTAAAGGGAGCAAAATATATTATATGTGTATATATAATACATATGTGTTTATATAAACATATATGTGTATGTGTATATTTATAGCTATAGAGAAACCTATCTAAACTTTATTTTAGCCTTCTGGGGGGCATGGGGAAGGAAAAAAAGAACAAAGTAAAAAAATGCACAGCAGAGAACAAAAGAAAACTCAGAAGGAAGCTAAGAAAAGCTGCTCAATTCTTAACACAGCGTGTATTATTTATCATACAGGCTTCCTTGAAATGAAAATTTATTTTTGCATATTTTGAATCCTCTCTTATGTTCTGCTGTGCACATGACATGCTTTTTTTCTTTCTAACTTTGTATTCAAGTTCTAATATTTAAGTTTATGACATGTGTTTGTTTCTTTTTTCTGTATTTTTGTTCTGGCATTTAACTCTAAAATAACATTTTAAAAGAAAAGAAAAAAATGTTTAGAGGAGAAAAAAAAAGGCTCTGTTCCTATAATATGGAAACCCCAGACAAAATCCAGAAGACTCCAGGTTCAGATCAGCAAAATATCAAAAAGGTACTGATAACTTTGAGATGCAAATTTGAAGTTTTACCAATAACTTTGAGATAATTTCTTTTTTTTTTTTTTTTGGGTTAACAAGCTTACTTTAGTCAAACAAACGCACATTACCTAGTTCAGGCGAAAAAGGTCAGCACCCCGAACTTCAGAGTTACAGAACTTACAGATCAAACAGACAGGCTTCCAAACTATCCAAACATTATATCAATATCAAATCACAGTTACGAGAGAGGGAAGCATCAACATCTGGGTTTTCAAAGCGGGGGGGTGGGGGGGGGTTGTCCTTCCCATAACACTGCTCCAGCCCCTGCTTCCAAATCCAGAGAGGGAGCTGGGCAACAAAACCAAAGTAGGGTCCTTGGGGTCCATGGCACTTCACCCCACCCAACATAGTCACAAGTCCATCCCCCGGGTCCCAAACTGTGGGTTGCAGCAAGGAAACACATTCAGTGCCTCTGCTTTGCCACACAGTCCTTATCTTGTCCTGTGGCTGAACTCCAAACTCCTGGGTTCCTTCTCCTCCAGTAGAAGGCAGCAGCTCCAGGCTTCTCCACAGGTCTCCATGCAGGCAGCTCACCATTCCTGCTCTCAGCTTAGTGAAGTCAGCATGCAGGCCATTCTTCTCTCCTGCTCCATGGCTGCATAGAATCACAGCTACCACAACTGGGAAACAAACAATTATCCCAGCCCCCATACTTTCCTTTTACTCAGCAGATCCCATCCCTTGTGTCCATTTTGTAGTAGCAAGCACCCCGATATCCCCAGGGTGGCTGCCAACACAGGTTCTTAGATCTGCTTTTCAAAAGGAAAGCAACTCAAAATGGGTTAACAAGCTTACTTTAATCAAACAAACATATATTACCTAGCTCAGGGAGAAAAGGTCAGCACCCCAAACTTCAGAGTTACAGAATTTACAGATCAAACAGACAGGCTTCCAAACTGTCCAACTATTATATCAATACCAAATCAGTTACCAGAGAGGGAAGCATCAACATCTGGGTTTTCTAAGCAGGGGGCTCTCAACAACGGCTTCCCAGAGTCTCATCTGGTCAAATCACACAACACTTCTCAAAGTGAGCCCCCGAGATGATTTCTTAACAAACAAACAAACCAAAAAAAAAAAAAAAAGCTATAAAAATGAAACCTCAAACTTCTGGCCACTGAGAGCTCTTCCATCTTCATCAGCCCATGTTGCCTAGTGCTCAACTCTAAACCTTGGTCACAAGAGTGTTATTCTCAGCCTCTCCCCCTCCTCCATCTTCTTTACCAGCCCATTTCCCCTATCCTGAGCCATACCATCTGCCTCCATATCTCTCCCCACTTTTCACTCCGTGTCTCTGTCTTATTAAAGTATAAAGTGTGATTGCCACCCCATTTCCCACAACCAAGGTCTTTCATATTGAGTACCCAAAGAACCATGTGTGCCAGTCCCCTTGTCATAATTTCACAAATTACTTACCAATTTATCGCACAATAAGGGTATGGGTCTTGAGAGAATGCTGCAGTTCATATATCTACATAAAGCAAGGGTTCTTAACCTCATGTTCACGAATTTTTAATATATATTTTTGTAATCAATGAGTGAATAAACATTTACTAAGTATGGACTATTTGTAGGCTCTAACTAAATGCTGAGGATACAAAGAAAGGCAAAAGACAAATCCTGACCTTGAGATCTCACAAATTCGGGGAAGACAATATGCGAACAACTATATATAAATCAAGCATGTGAGGGCAGGTGTCTTAACTTTGTATCTGCCCAATACTTAAAAACCTTTACTCTATACATAGTGACTACTGTAACTGTATGTATTTCAAGTTTAACTTTTTAAAACATTATTCTGAGGAATCCGTAGGTTTCACCAACTGCCAAAGGGGACTCTGGACAGGACAGGACACACTAAGAATTCTTGACACCAAAACTGGTCTAAAAGTCACTATTCAGTAAAGATCATCAACATGTCATTGGTTCCAGTAACCCAGGGCCAGTTTCCAGCACCTTAGAGTCACATGTTGCTGGTGTTGTTGAGTCATTTGGAATTTTCTTCGCAAAAAACAGAGAATGGTTTGCCATTTCCTACTTCAGCTCATTTTATAGATGAGGAAACTGAGGCAAATAGGGTTAATTGATTTGCTTCACACAGTTAGCAAGTATTTTAGGCCAGATTTGAATTTAAATCTTTGTGACTCAAGGTTTAGCACTCTCTCCACTGTGTCATCTAGCTGTCCTCACATTCATTTACAAGTTAATGAAATCAATAGATTCTTATCAGGACACCCCACTCACCCAGGTTTATGAAGGACAAGACATGGCTACCCTATACCAGTACCAGAAGTTTTAACTTGGATTCTTAGTACTTCCACTCTAACTCCTTTAGCATGTTGAATTGGGGAGGGTGGCTACAAAAAGAAGTGATGGTGATTCCTTGCTAGGTTAAAAGGAAAATCATTTTGAATTACTAGCAATATAATTGTTACTGCTATCTTTTCTGACAATAGATTGTGGCACAGAGGCACATTAAAAAAAAATTTACCTAAGGCTTCAGTGGATTCAGCACCATGGTTAATGATTTACACTTTGCAACTAACCTTAGTATTGTTATTTGGAAGGAAGGATTCAAGAAGAGAAAGGTAAAATTAAAAAAAAATCTACAAAGTTCTTTAAATAGTTGATCAAGAATGGGAAATAAACATTAAAATTTCTTCATTTTCTTCCAGTTCCTTCCCAGCTTCAGCAAAAGCTGTCACTGTTCTATTGTTACAGGAAGTAAAAGGATGTAGCCACCTCATAAAAACCAGAGACCAACCACAACTGATACTGATAAAATAACTCATATAGAGAGTCAGACACAGGGAGAAGAGTAGTTCCTCAAGTTTTCAGGAATTTTCTTCTATTTTCCTTATCTCCACTTATCCTCATGCATTTTTTTGGTAGAAATATTTTATCTTTCTAAGTTATTCAAAAGTAAGATAGAGGAGAAGGGGAAGGAGAATTTGGTAGGGTTTATATCATCACTTAATGGTATAAAGGTATGCTTGTGGATATATTCTAGCTAAAAACATACCAAAAGGTAAATTAAACTAAATACCCTACTCCCAGTAATGGGTGTGAGGTAAAATTTGCCATCATTCCATACTCCACCTTAAAATTGCTTATTTTTTTTGTGCACTCTTCTCCCCTATTCAAGATAACCAGTTATTTCATGTGGATCTTCATCCAAAGTAAACCTGAATTTTCCTTTAAGGCCATGTCCTGTTTTGTTGACCTTTTACTGATTAGAGCAGTCCAAAACATGAGATAAATTAGGGACTCTGACTGGAGATGATATGGGAGAGAAGAATGTTGAGTGAAAAAATTTTCATCTGGATCAAATGGAGGAGGTTAGCAGCCATAGCAGACATTTCAATACAGAGAAAGAAGTCAACCTTTTTGGACATGGTATCTAAAACCAACAAGATGGCATTGTATCCATTGGATTATAGCAGGCACATTACAAAATATAAGGATAGTAGAACTCAGAGATAGAGGGGGAAATAAGAGGTTCCAACAACCCAGTGGGTTTCCTGATAGAATATTTAGCCATGTATTTATATCGACAATGTGATGCCCACAACAGCTGCTATGAATATGCATGTGAATTACCAGATCTGAATTACAAGATATAACAGACTCTCTTCTTTGAAAATAAAACTAAGATATTTACTGATAGACCAGAAAGCCAAATCCATCATAGTAATAAAGAAATTGGTACACATTAGCAATGCAGGGAGCACTGTCATCCCCAAGCCTTCCCTCCATCAGGCCTCCCCACAAACAAGCTCCCCTCCCTCACCCACTGCTAGTTGGTCGGAGTCTTTTTGCCTCCTCTCTCCGCTCCACCTCACTCTCCTCCTTCAGTAAACCCCTCCCACACTGAGCTCCATGTGACTCAGCTGTGGGCTTGGCCTAAGCTCAAAGCAAGTCACATAGGCCTATTGACAGGCAGGGAAGATCTTCAAATTCCTTTAACATTGTAATATTTCATAGGACTGGACATACAATCATGTCATGGCTGTGTTCACCAAAAGTTCCAGGAGAATTTGTAAGGAATTGAATGGAAGTACCCCCACCACTCACACACACACATACCCCCATCACTACCGTGGACCATCACCAGGCTGTTAGCGTAAAGAAAGACATCATTGAGCATTACCAGGAGGAATATATAGTGAGAGCAAAGGTACAGGAATCCAACAAGTTTATCCTCCTTCAGATGTTGGTCTTGTACCTTCTTGAGGGTCTGGAGAAATTGGATCATATGAAAATTAGGGTTTTCAGTATACCACATCTACCTACAGATTGCAATATGTGAGAAGATAGGTAATGATAACATTGAACAATTTTTAAAAAAAATCTGGAAATGATTCATAATAAAAAATAAAGATATAATAAAGAATAAAAAACCCAACAATTCCTGCTGAATGTCAAGTTGGAACAAGAAAGGGAAGAAGGATAAAACATAATTGATAGATGTGTAAAAATATTATTTTGTCAATAAAGCAAATCCAAATACAAAATTGATGGCATTAATCAGTAAGAATTCGTTGGGAACACTGTATGTGTGTGTGTATACACATATACCTACATACATATTATATATATAATATGTATGTATATATACACATATATTACATATATGTCATTTATTATGATATATTTGATATATAAGTACATATACATACATTTGATATAAAAGTACATATACTTATCTACAAATGTGTGTGTAAGAATAGATATAGATATTGGGAGAGAGAGAGAGATGGATGGACACTTCTTAATCTGATCCTGGTTGGGGAGAAGGAAGAAAAAAATTAGGTATTTTGACATGAGGAGTAAATAAGGAAGTTGACACTTCTTTTTTTCTTGGGAAAATAGAAGAAAATGTCATCTATTCTTGGCCACAGTTTCCTCATCTTAAAAATAAGGAGACTAGATGAAATGATACTAAAGTCCCTCCCAACCATAACACCTTCTGTGACTATAATTTTATGAGGAGAAAATCAAAGATCTCAGAATTTAAAAAATCAAAATACATGAAGTCCAGGTGTTCATTTTATTTGTTTTTAAAAATTCACATACCAAAGAAAAAGTAACAGAACATCATGTAACAGAATGTCCCCATTGTAATCCACCATCTCAAAAATTAACGAACCTGACTAGTGTTTTGCTAAGGATAACATCCAAGTGTGTGACATGGAAAATTCAAATAAAACTACATTTAGGTTTCAATTTAGACAAACATATCTAACTTCAAAACTTCCTATATTGTAAATGCAAAAGGGAAAACCTTTCCATCTCCTTTAGGACTTTATGTTACCTTCATTAAAAAAAAAATTTATCTGAAATCATTATGAAAATGCATCATCACCATCACCATCATCATCAATATAATACCATAGGTCTAAAGCAGAAAGGGGATTTAGAGGTGTTTTTTTGTTTTGTTTTGTTTTTTGTGGAGTAGGGAGTAAGGCAATCAGGGTCAAGTGACTTGCCTAAGATTGCATAAGTAGTAAATGTCAAATGTCTGAGACTGGATTTGAACTCAGTTCCTCCTGACTCCAGGACTAGTGCTCTACTCATTATGCCAGCTCCTGGCCCTAGAGATGTTTTAAACATTTTCAGTTCCCAATTTTGTCCCTCCTTCCATATCATCCCTACTCATTAAGAAGGCAAAGAAATACAATACCCATTATACATACGAAGTCATACAAAACATTTCCACTATAGGCATGTCATAAGGGGAAAAAGCAACAAAAATAAAGTGGAAAAAATATGCTTCAATCTGTACTCAAAACTCAGCAATTCTCTCTCTGGGTATGGATAACATTTTCCATTTTGAGTCCTTTGGAATTGTTGTGATCTTGATCAGGGTATTAAGTTTCTCGCAGTTGATTATCATTACAAAATTGATGTTACTGTGTACAGTGTTCTGCTACCTTCACTTTGTATTAGCTCACATAAATCTTTCTAGGTTTTTCTGAAACCATCTCCTCTGTCATTTCTTATAGCACAAAAATGTTCCATCATAATCAGCTTGTTCTTCCAGTTCTCAATTCGTGAATGTTTAAACCGTTTCCAATTCTTTGCTACTACAAGAAGAGCTGTTGTAAATATTTTGTACATATGGGTGTCCCCCCTTCTTAATTTTGTTTTTAGGATATTCACCTAGTAGTGATAATGTTTTATCAAAGGTATGCACAGTTTAATAGCTCTTTGGGCATAATTCTTCAGAATGGTTGTACTAGTTCACAGCCCCACCAACAGTGGAGTACATTAATATAGTTTTTTAAAAAAATATTTTCTTTAGATGTCATTTCCTTTTCTGTCATATTAACCAACCTGATAGGTGTGTGATTGTGTCTCAGAGTTGTTTAATTTATATTTCTCTAATTATTAGTGATTTAGAGCATTTTATATGACTATTAACAATTTTTATTTCTTCCTTTGAAAAATGTCTGTTCTTATTCTCTGACCATTTATCGATAGCTTTCATGTTTATAAATTTGACTCCATTCCCTATATATTTGAGAAATGAAAGCTTTGAGAAATGAGACATTTTGAGAAATGAAACAGAGAAACTTACTGTAAAATTTCCCCCTAAATTCCTTCTAATTTTGATACATTGATTTTACTTGTGAAAAAGCTTTTTTAATTTAATAATCAAAATTATCCACTATATCTCACATGATCCTTTTATTTGGTCATAAATTTTTCCTTTATCCACAGATCTAACAGGTAATTTTTCAACATCCCTTAATTTGCTTATAACATCACCCTTTATGACCAAATCATGTACCCATTTTAGGCTTATCTTTGTATATGGTGTGAAAAGCTTGGTTTCTGCCAAAATGCATTTTAGTTTTTTCCATTTTTTTTGTAAAGTGAGTTATTGCTCCAATTGCTTGGATCTTTGGGTTTATCAAATACTAAATTTATCAAATACTATGGTCTTTTACTTCTGTATATTGAGGGTTTAATCTGTGTTATTAACCACTTTACTTCTTACTAAATACCAAAGTGTTGGTTTTGGGTTTTTTTTGCTTTTTGTAGGGCAATTGAGGTTAAGTGACTTGCCCAAGGTCACATGGCTAGTAAGTTTTAAGTGTCTGAATCCAGATTTGAACTCAGGTCCTCCTGACTTCAGGGCCCGTGCTCTATTCACTGCACCACCTAGTCACCCCTAATACCAAATTGTTTTGATGATTACGACTTTGTAGTATAGTTTGAGATCTCCTGCTATTATGTAACCCTCCTTCACTTTTATTTTAACTAATTCCCTTAATGTTCTTGAACTTTTGCTCCTCCAGATGAATTGTGTTACCATTTTTTCTAGTTCTATGAAATAAACCTTTGGTAGTTTGGCATAGTACTGAATAAGTAAATTAGCTTAAGTAGAACTGTCATTTTATCATATTGGCTAGGTCTCCCTAGGAGTAATTAATATTTCCAAGTGCTTACCTGTCTTTATTTGTGTGAAAGGTGCTTTGAAATTGTGTTCATATAGTTCCTGTGTATGTCTTGACAGGTAGACTCCCAGATATTTTGTCTTATCTGCAGTTATTTTATTTTATTGCTTTTGTCTTTTTTTTGGAGGGGGGAAGGCAGGGCAATTGGGATTAAATGACTTGCCAGAGGTCACATGGCTAGTTTTTGTGTTAAGTGTCTGAGGCAGGATTTGAACTCAGGTCCTTCAGACTCCAGGATCAGGCTCTATTCTCTGCAACACCTAGCCACCCATATTTGCAGTTATTTTAAATGAAAATTCTCTCACTATCCTTCTTGCTAGATTTTGTTGGAAATATAAGGAAATGCTCATGATTGATGTAGGCTTACTTTATATTCTGCAGCTATGCTAAATCTGTTTATTTTAACTAGTTTTATGTTGTTGATTCTCTAGGGCTCTCTAAGTATAACAATATAATCTATAAAAAGTAACAGTTTTGTTTCATTGTAACCCATTATTTCTTCATTTTCCTTACCTTTTTACTATAATTATCATTTCTAGAACAATATCGAATAATAATGGTTATAAGGGACATCTTTGCTCCACTGCAGATAATGTTTACTTTTTATTTTAGATAGAATACTCATCATTTTTTTTTAAAAGCTTCATTTACTCCTATGCTTTCAAGTGTTGTGTGTTTTTTTTTATAGGAATGGATATCATATTT
>WOXC01010823.1:37500-228703 GCA_011680675.1 Gymnobelideus leadbeateri
AGACATTGCTCAGGACCCTTAGAACCCTACTGAAGAGGGCTTTGTTGTGACATGACTATTCTCTTAAGCAAGGTGTGAAATTCTCTTAATAAGGTTAACTTTTAATAAATTGTTAATTCTTTGTCCTGTCCTAGGTGGCCTCATTCATGCCACACTAAATAAAATAGATTTATTTTCAATTCATAGATCTGGGTAACAAACTCAGATTTGGACCTTTAAATGGAAAGCTAAATAGATAGGACAACAATAGTCATTAGGTCAGAAGGAAAAATTGTTCAGATACAAACAGGTTCTCTTCCTTTAGGAGAAGGCTACTGAGACAACATGCCATTCCAGAAAACCATGTGCTCTAGGAAGCCATATACATTAGTTTCCTAGACTAATATTTCTGGACCTAGAAAAAAAATTCTTGGGCAAAGTAGAAGCTAAAACTGAGAGTCAAAAAGTAATGGAGTCAGAACGTAGATGAGTAAACCTGGACCTTACCTTTCACTGGTACAGTGAGTCTCTTGGCCTGTGTAGGTCTTAGAAAGGGGGACTCTACTCTCTCATGACTCTGAGTTATTTTTCCTATTTGTAGGGAGACAGTATCTAAAGTGATACTATATGTCTGGAGGATTTTATAGGTGCCATAATGGTGGATTGTTTGACTCTTTAGCAACCCTGCATTTTTTCTGTTATGTTGTGTCCCTCCATTCTCTATGACCTAAGCTCTGAATCCAGAGAAGTGCTACTGAAGGAATGTATGGGACCCTAGGGAAAGTTTGATGTTTTGCCTGTCTGAGTATCTGCATAGAGGTTGAGGACCCTTTTCTTTTTCATCAGAGGCCTAGACATAAACCAAATTCTCCTATTCCTAGGGTAAAGCCTGGGTATGGGCAAAACAAATCAATGTTCCCAAAGAAAATCCTCAGTAGAGCCATGAGGCAAACAAGAGATATTTAATAAGATTTCTCAATATTTAGGCCCAGTTAATTTGTATTACATATTAATCACTTAAATCAACTGGATAGTGTTACTTACTGATAGGTAAGATTCCTGGAATTATTGTGTAGGATCTACTGTATTTTGGTGATTTCATTTATTTAGACATTACCCTAGTCACTCTTTCAGTGTCAAAAGTTTTATCTTTTTATACTTTCCCTCATTTCTCTCAAACTTGGAGAAAATTTCCCTAACTTACTCTGTAGACTTTCCTTCCTTGCCCTTATCAGATTTCACTTTAGTCCACATATTCTTGACCATGGATACCTTTCAGGGGATCTATGAACTTGGATGGGAAAAACATTGTTTTCAATTAAAAACAAATAAACAAGCTATTATTCTGAGTAGGGTTGACAAGCCTCAACAAACTGCCCAAAAGGTTCATGACATTGAAAAGGGTAAGAACCTCTGTTTTAATCTATTACCAAATACTTGATGGTAAGTATTGGGCATAGGTGAATATCAATCTTATCATGCTGTTTAGAATTATATGCATCTTCCTTAAAAAAAACACACACAAAACAAAACAAAACACAAAAATACCTGATGAATCCATGTGACTTTTGACCCATACCTAAATATAGGTGAGATTAATATAGGCAAGCAATTTTTAAACTTTTTTTAAAATTTCAGGATACCTTTAACCTTGTAAAAATTATTGAGCACCCCAAAGAGCTTTTGTTTATTGAGTTATATATATCTATATATATATATATAGATATATATAGATATTTACTATATTACAAATTAAAACTCAACAGATTTTAAATTATTTATTAATTCATTTAAAATAACCATGATGAACCCATTACGTATTAACAGAAATATTGTTCTTATGAAAAATAGTATTCCCCCCCGCAAACAGGTTAGTGACATTGTTTCATATATTTCTGTAAATCTCTTTAATATATGGCTTATTAGAAGACAAGTGGATTCTTATATTTTCTGCTGTATTCAGTCTGCTATAATACATTGCTTTGGTTGAAGTCCATGAAGAAAATCTGGCATCACACAGCTACATAATTGGAAAAAGGAGGAGTATTCTAAATGGACAAATAATGGTTTAGTATTATCATGAAAATGATTTTGACCCCACAGATCACCTGAAAAGGTTTCAGGGGCTCCAAGGGTCCTTGGGGACCAAATTTGGAGAAACATTGATATAATGTAAATAAGTTTTGTTTTGTTTTTTTACAAATGATAAACAGCCTAATTCTGTATGCTTTCCATACAAACAGGTGATGAAAGTTCTTAAGAAATTTTTTTTTAAATTTAAAAATTTCTTAGGTTCTTAAAGAAATTTTTAAGGATTTTATTGTTCAGTTGTTTGAGTTGTATCCAACTATTTGTGACCTCATTTGGGGTTTTCTTGGCAAGGATTCTTAAGTGGTTTCCCATTTCCTTTTCCAGCTCATTTTATAGATGAGGAACTGAGGCAAACAGGCTTAACTGACTTGCCCAGTCACACAACTAGTAAGTGTCTGAGTCCAGATTTGATCTTAGAATATGAGTCCTCCTGACTCAAGGCCTGGCCTCTATCCACACTGCACCACCTAATTGTTCCATTTTTAGGGACAGACCTAATTAATTAGATACTTTGTAATGCCTCCCTGAAATAGCGGGAACACAGCATAAAATAAGTTATCAGTGGTTAGCAGAATATTCAGCCAGCAAGATATACATTTAGAAGGTTAACATTTCAGGCCATATTTGCCCTTTCCCCCTTCCTTCTTGTCTAAGATATTTCCCAGAAGCACTGTGAAGTAGACAGCTATTGAGAGAGAACAAAGTCATCTACCTCAATCTACATGAAATATTCTTTTATCTCCTTTTAGTATTAACCATTTAATCCAATGGAGTTATTAGCATTCAAAACTAAAGGCCTATGCTCAAGCAAATACAACCTGTTTCAAAGTGCATGCATCCCTCTCTGGTAACTGTAAGCAATACATGAGGTCAGAACAAAACAAGAAGGGGGAGCAAAGAGGTCCTCATTTAGGTCACTCTCAAAATAAAGAAGCAGAGGTTTGTACCGATTCCAAAATAAGATTTATTTTAAATTAACTCAGTTTTCTGGAATGAAGTGAAGTGATTTTCATGTAAATCTTTCATTACATAGCCTTGTGATGTCTTTATAACCAGTCACTTGACTTCATTATCTGGAACACTAAACCTTTGGAAGAACAGGCACTGATTCATTTCCAATGGGATCTGAAGGAAAAGCAATTGATTTGGGAGTTTTTGCAGGCATCAAGTATCGCAGACTCTTCCAAAATCTTGAGTTGTAAGGAAGAGATTTATTTCCCTTCCACCTTAGAATCCTGTGAGATTTCAGAAGCTCCAGGGACTGTGGCAAGAATGTAAAGTCACTAATAGGTGTGAATTCAATTAAGATTATTTTAATTTTCCTTTCCACCAGTGCTTCATGAAGTCCACTTTCAAGTTCATATCCGACTTTATTAGACATGTAATTTTCACTCAGGACAATGATTAGCCTTCTGCTTTTTTTAATCAAGGAATGGATGTCATCAACAACAGCTGATAATTAAAAATGTATATTTGGTTAGGACAGCTAAAAGGATAGGCAGGAAATTACAATCATCCAAAAAACTTTTAAATAGGAGTAATATAGCTTATTCTATTACATTTTGGGACCTTATAAAATTAAGATATCTTCTTGGAAGTTATAGGATTCTTCCCAAATAGAAAATGAGACAAAAAAGTTATTCCCAAATAGAAAATGAGATTAAAAAATAATTTTGTTAGGCCTATTGAACTCATTTTTTCTAAATTATGATACCCTCACATTTACATAGCATTTGAATTTACAAATGTTTTCCTCAAAACCACCATATAAGGGAGATAGTACAAGTATTATCTCAATTTTACAGGTGAGGAAACTGAGCTTAGAAAAATAACATGACTTGACAAGTCAATAGAATCAGTATGTGTTTGAGGAAGGATACAAATCTGAATTTCAAGTTCAGTGTTCTCATTTCACAAATATAGGGATTAGACCCATGATTTAATAAAGAGAGCTCCTAATTTAGGAAACTGCCTCTACTAATACATGGAGTTAATTTCTCTTCAACATATAGTCTTAGAGAGTTGCCTAGGTTACTAAGAGTTTAAGTGATAGGCTCAGGGTCACAGTGTCAGTATAAGGCAGAGGGAGGATTTGAACTCAGGAAGGTCTAAGAGCATCTAGCTGTCTACCCACTAAGTCACAGTGCCTCTCAGAATGTCATTCATTAATATAATGTCTAATATACACCTATTTGTAGAGAAGACAGTGATTTTCTTTATGACAAGACTGTAGAACAAAAGAGTACACACAGGATTTTATTGACATGTGTCTGATATGCATGGACCATGCTTGGCATCATGGGATTGCTAAGAAGTTGAAAATAATTTTCTCAACTCTATGTCAAATACAACTTCACACTGAAAGGACCTACAAGTAACAGCAGGGAAAGCAGCTAAAAAGAGAGCATTGAATGTCTAAAGGTTTTTCTAGCTACTTGGCTAGGGGCAATTAATTGTGGGTTACCGTCTCTGGAAATCATCTGAGCTTTGTAGAGCTCAGATTCTGTAGCTGCGGTGTAGCAAAGAACCCACTGAGGACAAGAGCTGAAAGAAAAACCCAACCACCGAGCACTAAATCAGCAGACACCTGCTGAGAGTGGCAGGAAACAGAATTGTGACATTGTCAGAGGAGATGAACAGCTCTGCCCCATGAGTAACCCCAGCCCTACTTTTTTCCTCTGTCTCCTCTTTCACTAGTAATATTAGTTAACCAGTAGGAGAATATACAAGAATATGTATGGGGTGGAATTTTTCTTGTTACTTATTTTGATGTGTAGTTTAAGTATATTTTATTTTGAAATGACATTTTCTGGTTGCTTAAATAAAAACAAACAAATGAACTAAGGAATGAATGAAAGAATTAACAAACATCAATGGGAGAATAGGCTATTTCAGTTCTGGTAAGAGGCAGAGGTTGAAGTCATAAGCCTGTCTTTAGAATTGCTTTTCTCCTCCTCCAGTTCTCTCAATCTATACACTTACTTGAATTAGCACAAGAAAATTCTTTTTAATTACTAATGTAATGCCAATTATGACCCATGCAAATCATAGGAGCCGAGTAAACATTGAAAGGGGCTGAGGGTCTTTGGCCAACTCAACTTTTGTTCTGCATTCCTGCCAGCAAAAAATTAGCATCCTCCTTACACACACACACACACACACACACACACACACACACACACACACCAGTATTTCAAGGATCTATAATTCATTGCAGTCACTTTGTAATCCCTACAACTGAAAAATTCATCACTTTGTAGTCAGTTGTATGAGGAACCTCTCCAAGAATTCATGAATAAAGAGATAATGATCATTCCTTATACTTATCCACTACCAACTCGCCAATTTTCTCTATTTTTGTAAGCTGAGGCTTTGTCTTTGTTAAGACCAGTAAATATTTTATGGAAGGATATCAGTTGTACTAATTGCGTAGTTTCTTAACAGTGGGAACCATTTTTGTCCACAAAATGTTTCATCAAAATAGGTACAGGATTCTGGCTTTCTAGATCAAAGGAATTTGATTAGGTTAGTATCAAAATTTTTCTTAAAAACAGTATGCCCACCACACAGTTTCAGAGAAATGTGTGAAGCACAGCAAATAAACAGATTTCTTAGAAAGGAAGTTACCAGGGCTACCACAATTAACATGTGTTTAGCTGTTGGGTAAACCTAAAAGAAAAACACAGCCTCTGTTCCTTTTTTTAGAAAAGACAAGAAAAAAGTAGTCATTTACAAGATTAAAATACTAAATCTCAACTACTTTTGTCCCTTTATCTTCTATTTAGACAGAAAACACCTTCACTGGTTTTCCACCTTCTATTCTCTTTGCTTACCTCCTCCTGGAATTATGTCCCTTTCAAATATGCATAATTTATAGCCAAAATGTTTTTCTAAGGCTCCAGGTAGAATCTCTAGAGCAAACTTATGCTCATCTCCATTATTTGGTTGGCAGTCTTTCAGATAAGACACAAATGCATCATACTCTTTTCCATCTGTGGGGAAAGAAAATTTCCTCTTAAGTTGTAATGTGTAAATCAAATTTGATCAAGACCTTAATTTGAAGAAAATGCTCAATATATTGAGAACCACTAGATATTACTTGAGTAAGACTAAATTATAATATCTGTTAAACAGATATCCAACTAAAAAATCAATAGAGCACTCCCTATATAAATGCATTTTAAGGAAACGAGCAGAAATGCATTTTAGGAGGTTTTATCTGATACACACACATAGCTATCAGATATAGATATATAGATATATATGTATATATATGCACATTCACATTTATAATCTCTATCTATATACATACATATATAACATTATATATAATAAAATATATTTATATATTTTATGGCTAAATTTATTTTCTGAACTTAAATAACTATTATATAAAAATCACCAAAAGATTACAATCAACAAGGAGGAAAATATTTGCTTTAACATACACCACACATATGTCATTTTCTCCTCTTAGAAGATGTATTTGTTGAATTTCAGCAATTAATTTTATCTGTAATCACCTACTGAGTACAATATCAAGTACAGATAAGCCAATAAGTATTTAATGAATGCCTGCTGTGCTATTAATTATTTACTCAGTGCCTGTTATGTGCTGTGGCCTCAAGGCCACATATGGCCCTTTAGGTCCTCAAGTGTGACCCTTTTTTTTCTGAATCCAAACTTCATAGTTGTGGCCCTAGAGGGTCACATGTAGTCTTGAGGCTATAGCTTCTCCAACCCTAGATGGAAATAAGAAGAAGGTACTCTGGGATTTGAAGACTTTAAAATCTAACTGCAGGGATGTCACACATAGAAGAAAAAGTTAAATCACAGCAAACGGCTGACAAACTAATATTCCCATGACTTGATAACGAAGAAAGGTAAGTAGTTAAGTAGTCCTTTCTTTGTTACATGATATCAGGAATGCCAGACCTTGGATTTTATTCATCTCTATGACTGATCTAAATAACACCTTCAAGTGATGTATATACTCAAGGGATAGAAAAAATAGAGATAAAGTTTGAGGGAATCTATACTAAAAAGGGGTGTATAAGACATTAATATAAGGTATTCCTTGATTTGTCATTACCTTTTAATAAGAAAGCTTCTTCTGGCATAGAGAAAAGCATTACTCATTCATTGACAATAACAGCTGCCCTTACTGGGTCCACAAATATATAATTGTTTGCTGCTCAAGGAACAAAGGGGAAAACTGAGGAGGAGTTAGTTTAAAAAACAAAACAGGGGGCGGCTAGGTGGCGCAGTGAGTAAGAGAGCAGGCCTTGGAGTTGGGATGACCCGGGATCGAAACTGGCCTCAGAAAATGAGCACCCACACATAAATAATGACTAGTTGTATAACCTTGAGCAAGTTACTTAACCCCAATTGCTTTAAAAAAAAAAAAAGGAAACAAAACTCTTATTATATATTATTGAATAGGATACCCCTCCAAATTAGAAGATGCTCCAAACTTCTAGGATCTTCCAATCTAGTTGAAGAGACAAAACATACAACAATAAAATAACAATCACAAAGCAACATGACAGTGTGTGCAAAGTAACATGACATAAACTGAAAAGCCATGAATGTTAAGGAGACACAGAAAGAAAATGTGTTCAGAGTGGGAGGTGTGTCCATTAGGGAATGCTTCCTAGGAGACTTAAGCATTAAGTCATACCTTGAAGTACATGATGGATATAAATCAGTAGAAGGATTACAAGGGATGGGAATATGAGAATGGTCTAAATTTGATGGCTAATTGGACACATAACTGGCATAAATGAACTTCTGGGAGAGAGTTCAGTATTCTCTTTAGAGTTACACTTATTAATCCATTAGTACTAATACATTTATCAAGTCACACTTGAAAGTGAGTTAATTTTTTGGTCAAATTTTTTAATATAACATATTCCACTAGATTAATTCATTAACTGTGCTTGAACTCATAAAATGTTGGAAGTGGAAAGGACTCTTTCATTTTACAGATAAGAAGCATTATCTATACCTGTCAGCATGCTTATTTTCTCTTTTACCAACTCCTATCACACTAATCTTGAATATCTTCCAGTCTCACCAGCTTCAGATTGAAATTGTTTCCTACTTGACCCTTATAATTTTGATTACCAAAGATGAATAGTAAATTTTCTTTTATATAACATCCCACAATCCTTATTTTAATCAATATTAGGACCTTTGAACTAAAACAGGGAATCACCATTGTCAACTGTTATCCTTTGTTAGAATAAGAATTGATTTTCCTATTGTGAAATAATATTTGTTAGAATAAGATTCTAACTTTCTGAGAAGTGCCATAATATCAGACCATGGAGTAAAGCTGAATCTCAAAACTGAAGACATATATAAAAACACATGTAATTGTATAATTTAAGCACATTTTCAATAGAGGTACATTGTAATAAACTAAGACAAGTTCAAACTAACAAATTACCACATTTGACATTAGTGAGTATATAACCACAATTTATCAATGTGTTGATAATCCATCCTGGAGCAAATATATAATGTTTTAAAAATTATTTTATGAACACTGAATTTTAGTCAAATCATATGCTTTATAGAGATATTACCAGATGAGTTATGTGTGTAAGTGTTATGGACTTTTAAAATTTCCTAAAATAAATGTTTACTCCCAGGGATATTTTGGGCAATTCTGTTTAAGAAGGTTTCATTTCTCCTTCCTTTCTGTTTATCTACTTCCCTACCTACCTACTCTCATTGATTTATACTAAATAAAATGAAGCTGCTTTGGAAGACTACTTGTGTAGAGGACAGAATTATGAATTAACCAGAAATTTCCTACTCATCGAAATTGCTGAACACTTCATTTTACTATTATATCTGTAATGCCCACTCTCTCAAAGGACTATCTGTTCCTAAGCCTATTTCAACTTAAAAAATGAAATGGACTCATGTATTTTACTGGTCCTACTAGTAAACATATCCCCCAAACAAAAAACTAATTTTTAAAAATGTGCAAATATTCCATGATGAAGTCTTATCATTTAAAATAAGCACCTAAGGGAGTATTTCTATGAACTGGTCAGCTTGAAAAAAGTGAACAGAAAGATTTACAATTAAGAATATTTCTAATTCATGTCAAACATAACTAGAAAATACTTGTTTGAAAAACAGAGGAGGCTGTTGAAATTGTTATACTTTGTTTGGGTCCTTTATAAAAGCAAAATTATAAATATAATAAATTCCTTACAGTTTACTACAGCTTCTCTTCACCAGAAAGCCATGCATCTCACAACCAAAGCTATGTGCTTTTTTGTACTCACAGTATCATTTTTTAATCTCCATAAATTCAACAGATGATAATTACCTTATCCTACATTAATTTTAGGGTCATAGAATCAAACTCTGGCAGCCAGGTGGCACAGTGGATAGGTCAGGAGTAACAAAGACCTGACCTCAAATTCAGCCTGCACTTACTATCTGTGTGACCCTGGGCAAGTCACTTAACCCTGTTTACCTCAATTTCCTCATCTGTGAAACAAGCTATAGAAGGAAAAATGGCAAACCACTCCAGTATCTTTACAAAGAAAACTTCAAAATACTGTCACAAAGAATTGACATGACTGAAAAAATTTAAACATAAAAATAATACTTTAATGTTATTCTTGTTTTGCAGATGAGGAAACTGAAGCAGATGGGGTTTAAGTGACTTGACCAGGATCACATGACTAGTAATTGTATGAATATGGATTTTAACTCAGGCCTTCCTGTCTCCAGATCCAGCACCCTATCCTCTGTCAACCAAATCATTTACTACTCATCCTTCATATTACAAATGAAGAAACTGACAAATGATTCACCGGATGTCACCCACTACAGAGTGAAGGAGCTAATAGTAGAAATAACCCGGGTTTTGTGACTCCGTATACAATGTTCCTCCCATTAACCACTGTTGCTCCCCTCGGTAGGCCAAAACAATCAATAGCAATTAAGCTTAATTCAACAAATATTTATTAAGAATATGACATCATACAGCACATCCAAAAGAAAAAGACCTTATTCTTGAGGAGGTTACCACATCTCTGAAGGGTACAAGACAGACAAACATACAAATATAAAACAACCAGAGAAGAATTTCTAGATAACATTTTAGACAACTGGAAGAGAGCACAGTAAAAACTCATTTTTGAGTGCTAAGGTGCTAAGTGTAATTCAAATTGTCACCACAGATAATAGGTTTGTTTATCCCTAGAACCCTCTTTATAGTTATATCCAACAACAAATATTATGTCATAACAATGCAATATAATTAAATGCACACTAACTTATCATTTGAGAATGGAGTATATATATGAGACAAGAAAAGAAAGCCCAGTAAAGTGATAAATTTTACCTGTTAAAGTCTCATCTCTTCTAATTAGATCCCTGTAACATAAAAGTATATCAATTCTATAAATTACACACATAATAACTAGGAAGATGACTGCAGCTGAAGATACAAGGACAACAATGAAAATGTGTCTGGAAACATCAGCAGCACCTTCCAGGGAAAAAAAGAGAAAGAAAAATCATTATTTTTTATATTAGGAAAAAAAAATAATTATCCAGTCCCTTTAAAGACATCTAGTCCCATTACAGATTTGCAAACATCTTATTCCAACTCAAGTGTTTACTTTGGGTCAGTTAGAATCATCTTCCTTGAAGGCAAATTGAGATACATGTCACTTTTTCAGCTCAAAATCTGTGCAAATTTTTATTTTGAACCTTGAAGGAGTCATATGGACTCGTTTTAAACCATGACACCTTTATGGGTACTGACTGGGTATGAAAGGAAAAATAAGAAATAAAGGGAGAAGCATTTGGAAATAATGCAGGTATAAAGGCCAGAACACAGCTATTATTCCAGTGCTAACAGCATGTTAAAGTGGGGGAAAGACCAGGATTCTTAATTATAGCCTTTCCCTTAAGAACCCTCATCAATATAATTGATCATCACCATTCCAGAGATTATGAACAGGCCACCCACCTTCTGTCATGGAGGTAACACACTCAGGGTGCGTATTGAAACAAATATTTTTTGGACATGACCAATGTGGGAATTTGTTTTGCTTGATTTTGTATGTTTGTTACTAAGGTTTTGTTTTTCTTTTTCTTTTTTTTTCTCTTAGTGTGTGGGAGGAAGTGTGAGGAAAATAAATTTTTGTTAGTTGGAAAAAAAAAAGTAATTTTTAAAAAGAAATGAAAGTTTTAAAAAAAGATGAAGGTAATATAAAAAACAAGTTATCAATTAAAATAAGAATTTTAAAAGACAAAATAAAATAAATAACCACAGATGTTCTAATACAATTATCTATTAAAACTATACAGATATGACTGCAGTTGTTAAATAAGGGACCTGTCTAGTTAAGGTCATGCCAATGTATCTCTGGACCTTTTACAGGACTAAACATCTAGGTTTTACTATATTCCTCATGCCTACCCCCACTATCATCCAGGCCTCCTCCTTGGAGCAGAAGACACTTCCCCTCTTGCCTTTCCTCGACCTTGCATAGGAATCAGAACAGGAGGAAAACAGGTTGTGGTAGAAGCAGTGATGGCAATGGAGTTTGGGGGACTGGGAGAAAGTAGAAAGGCAGAAAAACAAGTGGGGAAGAACAGTAGCAGCAGCAGCAACCCCTCAGGCTCACTTCTTAGCCCCTCATATCTCCTGGCCCCTCACCTAGGGTACTATGCATTTATGAGTCAAGCAAAGATCAACTGAACGAGAAAATGGTAAAGGATTTTCAGGTCTCTAGCTAAGAAGCAAATGTGTGTGTGTGTGTCTGTATGTGTGTGTTGTGTGTGTGTGTGTGTACATGTATATGTATATATGTGTGTGTATATGTGGACACAAATGCCCATACATATACATGCTTGTGGAGGAAATGTTTGATGCAAATGCATCCTCATGAAGAAAAATAGTATCGGTTGAGAGTTTTAAAATTCATCTAGTATTCCTTTGGTTTGCAGAGGTGGAGAACCTCTGGCCTCAAGGTCACATGGGGCCTTCTAGGTCCTTGGGTGTGACCTTTTGACTGGGTCCAAGTTCTATAGAACAAATCCTTTTATTAAGGGGATTTGTTCTGGGAAGTTCAGATTCAGTCAAAGGGGTGCACTTCAGGATCAAGATGGCCACATGTAACCTTGAGAATGCAGAGTCCCCATCCCTGGTTTAGAGTGATATATTTTCAAGTAGGGAAAGTTGTTGAACTGCAAATGATTGTAGCTACCTGGGGAGTTCTGTCCATGAGAAACACTGCCTCTTACTTTCCCAGGTCCTCTCAGCATTTCACCCTTCCTGGACTTCCTAACAAATCTGCCTTTGCTCTGATACCAATCCCCTTTGCAACTTCCTTCCTGGGAAGCTGACAGTCTTAGGATGGCAGCAGAAAGTTCAAGAAGTGCTCTGGTCTTGCAAATCAACCCCTGGGCCACTGACTGTAAACTTTTTAATATTTATATTTTGGTAGAACATTAAAGCAAGGCATGAAGATTATGGTAGCCTTCTACTGAGAAACCACCTATTTAGAGCAACCATGTGAGGATACAATTGGGTATTCAAGAAACATTAGAAAGACAAAAGGGAAGAAAGAAGGAAGGAAAGAGAAGATATGTGTCAAAGAAAAGAGACCTGGGAGCCAGAAATTATCTCTAATTTTTTAATTTTCATGCCCCACCATTTGACCCCAAGGCAAACAGGAACTGGGGAAGAAAGAGAGAAGAGGCCCCTTAATTTCTTTGCAAACTGATTTCAACCACATCCAAGGCCTAGTGTAATAACACTAGACTCTCAATTCTTAAGTCTGGTCGTGAATTTCTATTTCTGAAATAGAAAACAGAGTGAAATGAACTACATCTTTCTTTCTCTTTCCCCATCTGATTTAGAGAATTATCTGCTTGCTATAATGGAAAACAATGAGACTTGAATTCTACTATCATATTTGGTATGACTAGTTGTATGTGAAATAACTATCTTTTCTGGTCTCAGTTTCTCCATTGGTAAAATGTGGTGGTTGAGACTCTATGATTTGCAAACACCCTTCCAGAGCTAACATACTATCAAATCCCTGAAGTAAAATTGGGCAGACAAACCTTTCTTCTTCAAGAAGAATCCTATAGTCTCTAAGACTCCAGCAGATGCCAAGGTACAATTATACCAAACGTTCAAATTTTCTTCTTTGACAAGTTTAATCTTCAGTAGACTGGAAACATATAACTTGCCATCTGACCCACTGTAAGAAAAGTTCAAATTTAGAATTGTGTTTGCTTAACATTACCAAAATATTACTTGAATAAAATAACCTGTATGTGGGCAAGTCTTCAATTGCACTGACTATATTTACCCATATAATTTCCCCCCCAACAATAGATATTTTTAAAGGAATGATAGTGGAAGAGAATAATATTGTCTCTTTAAATGACCTATCAAAGGATATCAGAGATTATTTGGGATCAATATTAAAAGAGTGATTCAGGACTAAAATTCTTGGGAGATAATGGTGATAGAATAAAAATACAAAAGGATCAAATGTAAAAAAAATTAACTAATTGTTCCCCACTCTCCCAAAATAAGTTCTACTGCAGGTAGGGACAGAATTTAAAACTACTTAGATCAGACCAACATAGACTTGCAAGGACTTTTTTGAAACATACACTTTCTTTTCTTGAATTTGAAACTATTTCAGAAAATGTTAAATCTAGAGCCTATCCGTAAGTCTGGGGCCAACTAAAAGAAGAGTTTATCACCATACCACATATGGAGATGTTTCCAATGAATTTTTCATGATGCAGAGAACTAATATAAGACTTAATGAGGGGTGGCTAGGTGGCACAGTGAATAGAGTACTGGCTTTGGAGTCAGGAAGACCTGAGTTCAAATTTGGCCTCAGACACCTAACACTTACTAGCTGTGTGGCCTTGGACAAGTCACTTAACCCCAATTGCCCTGCCCTCTTTCCTCCAAAAAGCCAAAAAAAAAAAAAAAACTTAATGAGAGAAAACTGGTCAAACTTTACACAACATATATGCAAACAATGAAAGCAGGCATAACAAAGATTTCCAAACTCTAGCTGCTAATCTTTTATTATATTCTTTTTTTAAATGACCTGTGATTTTATTGGTATCAGAAACTCCCAATGAGGAAATTCCCTGTACAAATTCTGACAGATAAATACCTACTCAGCAGCCCAAAATCTTAGAGATTTAGATCATGTATTGCCCAGGATCATGAAACCACTGTGAGTCACAAGAAGACTTAAATTGAGGCCTTATGATTCCCTAAGGCTGACTCTCTATCTCGGGGCCTACATTATGAGGCCACTCATATGAGGCCATTATGAGGTTAGTGCAACGTTGTACTCCATTATTTAGTACAACAATATGTCAATTTAGTAAAAAAGAAAATGTCCTGTCTTTGGGAGGTTATATGACTTAGTGCCAGGCCTGGAGTCTGGAAGACTCAACTTCCTAGCTTCAATTCTGGCTTAAAAAACTCACTAGCTGTGTGACCCTGGGAAAGTCACTTAATCTTGTTTACCTCAGTTGCCTCATCTATAAAATGAGCTAGAGAAGGAAATGGCAAGTCATTACAATATCTTTGCCAAGAAAACCTCAAATAGGGTCAGGAAGAGTTGGAAACAACTGAAAATGGCTGAAAAACTACAAAAACAATGCTGTCCTCTGGAGTTATTTGCAATGGGATTTGCCCTCTGTCATGTGAACTTATTTAAAAGCCACTTTCATGTTAGGGGAAAGATAAAAGGGAACAAGCATTTATATAGGACGTACTAAGTTCCAGGCACAAATATCATCCTTTCTGACCCTTGCAACAATCCTTAGAGGCAGGTGCTATTATCTACATTTTACAGAATGAGGAAATGGAAATAGACAGAGGTTAAATGACTTGCCCAAAGTCACACAGCTAGTATTTTGCCTTGGGCTGCATTTGAACTCAGGATTTCTTGAGGCCCAGCACTCTATGTACTATGTTACCAGCTGTGGTAAGGTGGCTGATGTTAAGGTCTCATGTTAAAATAACCTTATAAGGATTTGGGGTAATGAATGTCTCTTTTGTATGGGTGCTTGAAAGCAATTTGTGCCTCTCTTTTTGCTTGACCCTGAACCCTTTGTTGACTAGGCAAGAAGATCAGCTGCCACTGACAACAACTCCTTGTGCCAACACCTCCTGTGGCCTCTGATAAATAATAGCATCACTAATGTTCCTTGGCTTTTTCCAGAGTAGTTCCAGGCATTGGCAACTAGAAGATATAAGGATAGAGTTATAGACTTGGAGTTGATGTTGGTGATGGTGGTGATGGTGGTGGGGGGGGTGGTAGTTATGGTGTCGATGGTGAAGGCCTGAGTTCTATTTCTACTCAATATATGAGATATCTGTGGAACCTGGGCAAGTCATTTAACTTCACCTAGCCTTAGTTTTCTCCTTTGCAAAATGGAGGTACTAACAGCACCTACCTCATAAGGTTGCTGTGAGGACCAAATAAGATAGCATATGTAAAATGCTATATAACCCTAAATGCTATCAATGTGGTGTTAATGCTTATTATTCAACAGAGTAGAGATGATGATTGATGCCTTGAATATATTTTTTCCTTTTTTATTTGAAATGTTGAACTGAAGAACTCATTTTATTTCCATTCTTATATATTAGCATAGCAATTGGTATCATTTGCCATATTCCTTCATCAAAATATAGATTAGACTGTTGTAATAGGGCTGCAAATTAGAGAAAAAAATTAACATATTTAAATCTTGAGTTTGAAGTCTTTTAGAAATGTGTTTTTCATCATTGAAGTAATATTTACATTTTACTGGCTAGATTCAAGAAATAGGTGCCATCTCATTGTATAGGAAATCATTTTTAGGGAATGGATTGTGACCTCATTCTATGCTAAAGGATATGGTTAAGGGAGAACGGTTGTTGATGCATCATTTTCTTTGCAACAAGGGAGTTGGCAAATACCGGCTTGGGTAATATGAAATGCAGTAAATGAATCCCCTGTTTGCACAATGTGCTGCCACCAGTAGTGAAATAACATGATCAGTTCCCACATCCACATCAATCTTTTCGTGAGAGAAAGCCATCAGATTTCCCGTGAACTAAGAAAGTGGGGATTTGGTGGGGGATCTGTTGGTACCCGTACAAAAGAAATAACGGGTTTTAAATCTTCTGAAGTTATGTGTTTAAAACACATGATTGTTACTTAAATGTTTCTACCATAGCTGTTTGAAAAGGCCAAACTCAGAACCTTGGTTTCTTTATCTCTAAGATGAGGGAGTGGGACAGATGTCCTCTGAGGACTATTCCATCTCAAGGTCTATGATTCCATTAACTGAATGTACTAAATAGAAATTAAAGGCTACACCTATGGTCAATCACTGTAAAGGTTTGTCTCCACTAGATAAAGCTCCTAGAAAATAACAGCTATATTCACTAACTATTCAAAAACTACACAGAAGGGGCTATGTCTATGAAAAAAGTGAAATGGTTATTTAATTGATTAAGAAGAGACCCTTACCCACCAATTCAATGTGGGATCCTGACCTGTTTATAGATATAATCTAAAATATGGCAATGAAATTACAGAGTGGAATTTCAGAGCTGAAAGGGACCTTAGAGTTCATCCAGCATCATGATGAATCTCTGGTCCTGGAGTCAGAAAGACCTGAGTTCTAATTCAGCCTCAGATACTTCCTAGCTGTGTGACCTCTACTTCTTTTTCGCCAACTATAAAACTGGGATAATAATAGCACCCACCTCCCAGGGTTGGTGTGAGGATCAGGGAGATTATATTTGCAAAAAATGCTTAGCAAAGGGGCAGCTAAGTGTTGAAGCAAATAGAGCACTGGCCCTGGAATCAGGAGGACCTGAGTTCAAATTCAGACACTTGACACTAGCTGTGTGACCTTGGACAAGTCATTTAAACCCAACTGCCTTTCCTTTCCCCATCAAAAATCAGAAACTATTTTTTAAAAAATGCTTAGCAGGGACAGCTAGGTGGCACAGTGAGTAAGAGCACTGGCCAGGAGTCAGGAGGACCCTGGTTCGTTCAGGCCTCAGATACTTAACACCCACACAAAAAAACTGGCCTGTGTAACCTTGGGCAAGTTACTTAATCCCAACTGCTTTAAAAAAATGCTTAGCATAGTGTGTAGTGTATACTAAGGATGTTCATTCCCTTCTTTTCTTCTTTCCTCTTTCAGTCTAATCCTCTCATTTTAAAGTCAGGATAATTGAAGTCCTGAAGTACTTTCCTCAGTCAGTCAGATAATGAAGGTGAGACAAATGACTCACACCTATTTCTTGATTCTCAGATCAATGTTCATTTTATTATATCAATTTGTCTCCATTATGTTCACTAGAAAAATTTGGGTGGGGATTTGTAGCTTGATGGGTGTTCTCAGGATTTTCAGGAGTCCCTCCCTCTCTTTAAAGAATCTGACAAAAACCTCTTGTAGGCAGATGTCAATGTCTGTGGCATGCTAAAACAAAAATGACAAAGTAAATATTTCCATGGTTTTAATTTTCATCATCCAAAACCATAGGATCACAGACTGCGAGCTGGAGGGGCCCTGAGAGTCTATCTGATCGAATTCTCTCATTTTACAGACAAGGGCACTGAGCTCTAACAAGATTAAATGATTTGCCTAAGACACATAGATAGTAAAGAGAGGTGTGCATTGAGTCGAGGTCTACTGACCCCATAGTCAAGGCACTTCCCACTTATACATCCCCTCTTATACATCATTTCTGTCAGTCCAATTAATGAGATACCATGTGGAACTGGGAGTTAGAAGACAAGGTAATGTAAATGTTATCATCCCCATTCTCCAAACAAGAAGACTGATGCTCAAGAGGATAAGTTAAATGACCAGTGGTCACAAGATTAAGTGGGAGAGATTGGAAGTAACCTTAGTCTTCTGATCCTGAAGCCCTCATAGACCACTGAACATTTAACACAAGTAGGTTTGCTTTGACTACCATAGAAGAATACACTTATATTTGGCTTGGGAAGATGCCACTACCCAAGGCTCTTTCCATAGCACTATACTATTAAAAAATAGAGTCCTTAATGGATTCCTCTATATACAGAAGTAAGTAGATGCTCCCAAATCTGTGGACAACTATGTAGCTAATATCTGCCAGAAAAACCAAGCTTTTAAGTGTCTTTTTCATGCTGACCAAAAGTAAGTGAGTTAGATCTGCAAAGTCCCTTTCAGTTCTGAAATGTCTATAACTGTTTTTAGACTGTAATCTATAAACAGATCAAAATGAGCTGGGATGAGTGGGTGGCTGGGAAACCCTTTTCACCACTTCCATTTTTTCCGCATGAACACAGCTCTGTGTATGGTCCAGTTTATGTGGTCAATCTTCTACTTGCTCTTTCTGGTTTGAAGGTCTATAGTAGTTTCCTGCACAATCAATTAGGCTAGTCAAGTACTTAATCTGATTTGGTTAACGAAATGGCATGCTACAAGTCAATATCACATGAAAAATTAATGTGACATATAGTAAAGTACATTCATATACCACCTGGATGTTAGCTTCACTTTATATATATTAGTATCATTATCGTGCTCTTCATTCCAGTAAATTATACTAGTTGGGTCCCTCAATAAAGCAGTACAGTTGAGTGTTTTCTCTTTCCCTAGAAAAAAAATACACAACCTTAAGGAAAGATTTTCTGTTTAGCAGAACCCCAAAGCTACAGTTTCTCCCTAAACAACATTAGGAGATTAATACTACCCAAATCCCCATCATCACCAATATATAGGGGAATACAGAAGTGTATTAAAAAGTGTAAAAAAAATTTACACTTAAAAAGTGTAAATATTCAAGTCTTGTTTTGAGAAACCTGCTTTCTCCCAGGAAATAGACAAATTAAGTGGTTATTTTTAAGTTGTCCCCAATTTTATAGTGTATGATCCAAAATTTTATTTTTAAATTGATGGTTTAGAATGTAGAATACATTATCCTAGAGTAATAATGCCATAGGGGTTGGTTTAGCTTCCCAGGATAGGATACAAAAGCATAGGCTATAGAATCATAGAATTTCAGTGTGAGAAGAAATCTCAAAGGTCAACCATTAAAACTCGTTAAATAAAGAATGATGGAGAAAGAACTGGCTTCAAAGTCTGAAGGACCTGAGTTCAGGCAAGCTCCGATACAAACTGGCTGAGTGAACCTGAGCACAACTAGTCAGTGTCCCCAAGCAACTTTCTTAAGACTATAAATTACAGAAAAGGTGTCAAGCTGCATTGATTGAGAAAGTTGTTCAGAAAGAGTAAAATCAGTTCCAAGAATCATAGACCCAAGATCTAGACCAGACTTTACAGATAATCTAGTCTATCGAGTTAGGAAATAGAGACCCTGAGCATCTAATTAACTTGCTCAGGTCACACAGCTGACATTTATATATCATTTTAAAATTCACAAAGTACTTTATATTATTTTAGGCTCACCACAAATCCATGAGGTCGTTATTAATAGTATTTCACAGATAAAGTAATTGAGAATCAGACAAGTTAAGTGACTTGCCCATGATTATGTAAGTAGTGTCAGAAAATCTAAAGCCAGATCTTCCTAACTCCAAGTCCAGCACTCTAACCAGGCTCTCATACTATGAATGCACTTTCCTCTGATTCAGAATCCAGAAATCAACCAGTTTTCCATATTCAAGTAGAATTTCAAGTAGAAAGACCAAATGGAATATTTTTTTTCATAGTGTTTCCCCTAACTTTACAACCAAACGGTCTGATTGTAATGGGACCACAAAGGTAGTCTCCAAAACATTTGAGTATTATGTTCAATTCTCAACACCATAGTTGAAAGACATTGGTGGGCTGCAGAGTATCTAGAGAATTACAACTAAGATTGTGAAGGACCATGATTGAAGGAATTGACAGTGTTTAGCTTAAAAAAGAGAAGACATGAGACAAGAGAGGGAGCATGAGGGTTGTCTTTAAAAATATCCATAGGAATGTACTGTAGAAGAGGGATTGAGCTTGTTATGTTTCACTCCAGAGGGAAAATGGGTAGAAATTGTGGAAAAGCAAATTTAGGTATGATATCGGGAAAACTCACTGATGACTAAAGCTGTCCAAAACTAGAACAGGGTACTTTAAGAGATGGTGATGTCCCTATCATTGGAAATTTTCAAGCAGAGACTGGATGACCGTTTTCAGATTTATTAGCAAGGAGATTCCTTTTTGGTACAAGTTGGGTTACAAAATAGTTTAGGTCTCTTTCATCTCTAAAAATTCTATGAAGATGAGAAATTTTAACTTCCCCTGTAGGATAGCATCATCAGCACAAGGACAGACAGAACACTGACCTAGGTATTTGACCACCTCATTACGATGTAGTTGACCTATTCTAATCCATTTGTCCAAAGGTTAATTAATTATTCTTTGACACCCTATTTAGCCCCAATTTCCTCATCTGTAAAAGGAGCTGCAGAAGGAAACAACAAGCCACATCAGTGTCTTTGCCAAGAAAACCCCAAATGGGGTCACAAAGAGTCGGACGTGACTAAAACAAATGAACAACAATAACTTTGAAACCCAACTCTGTTCTTTTCCCTACTTTCATATAAACTTACCACTTTCATATAAACATAGGATATATGTGTATTATAAATATACCTAATTCAGCTTCGACGTAATTAATGCTGTTCCCGTATAGTGTTGGCATCATATCTGTGTTATCTGTTTTTTTACAGAGAAAAAAATTACATTATTCCTGTATAGCAATTTTCTATACGAACTATATAAAACACACTAGAAGTTGATATGTTTATCACATTTATGACATGTTTTTATTTAGCAATTATTTTATTCTATCCCATAATAACTAGAAAATGCCTAAGATATCTGGGAGTTCACTTACCAAGACATACTTAAAACATATTAACAACAACAACTATAAAACTCCCTTTACATAAATAAAAAAAATAAAGACTTAAATAACTGGTAGGGCAATTGTTTTATATGACTGAGTCCTATATATGCAATAAAAATAATGATACCTAAATTAACTTATAATGTTACAGTAATGAAACCACCAAGGAGTCACTTTAATAGAACTAGACAAAATAAAAAAAATTTATTTGAACAAAGAAAGGGTCTAGCCTAGAATTTCAAAAGTAGAAATGAAGTGGAAATTGCACTCCTAGATGTCAAAACATGTCACAAAACAATAATCATCAAATATATTTAGTACAAGTTAAAAAACAGAAAATTAGATCAATGGTAAAGATTGGAAAAAACAAGAATCAGAAACAAACTCAACAGCCTGGTGCTCAATAAATGCAAAAACATGATCTGTTTTTGGAAGGATTCCCCACTGAACAAGAAAAAAAAAATTTTGAAAAAAAACTAGAACGTAGCTTTGCCAAAAGAAAAAAAAAAGGAAAAAGTTTAATCTGGCATCTTATGTCATATATCACAGCTAATCTCCAATAGATACTTTACCTAAACATGAAGCATATTTTTTAAATTAGAAAGAAGAGATAGAACTACTATTCAAAAATTTTCCTAAAAAAGAGAATTTTTAGCCAAACCATAGATGAGACTAGTCACAAATGATAAAAGAAATGATTTCAGCTACATGAAATTAAAAATCTTTTGCAGGGACAAAATCATTACAGTAAGGATAATAAAAGGAAACTGTCAAGAGGGCAAGAAATAATATTTGGATCAAGTATCTTTAATAAGGGTCTGACATGCAATATAAAGAGACATGCACCGTTGGCACACACACATATATTATGTACATATTATATAAAATACTATGTAAATCTAAATATATGAGATCAAGAGTTATTCCCCAATGTATAATTGGGCAACAGATACAATTCTTAAAAGAACTGCAGCTACTAACAACTATACAAAAGATTTTTCTCAATCACTCATAATAGGAGAAATGCAAATTAAAACATTTTGAGATTTAACCTCACACAGCAAATTTGCAAGGATGACAGTTTAGTCAATGTGAAATAGGCTCCAGGATGATTAGCATACTAATACATCACAGGTGGACTGTAAGTAGGTCTAACCATTCTGGAAAACAATTTGGAATTAAATGGTGGGGGGGTGGGGAAGAAACTAAAATGTATACACTCTTCAACCCAGAGATGCTACTGTCAGGCATATCTCTTAAAGAGGTCAAAGACAGAAGTATCTCATTCAAATATCTAAATATTCATTACCAACTTGTTGTGCTATGAAGTAACTGGAAATACAATAGATTATCCATTAATTAGGGAGTAGATAAACAAATGCTAATATATAAATGGAATTATGCTGTAGAAAATAATAAAAAATAATAAATATAATAAAATAAATAAAATAATAAATATAAGCAATACTGAAAGATTTCATTTCATTCATAAAGTACTTAAGTGTAAATTATATCTTAGGCTCTAACTTACTCAAATTCACAAAAGGATCAGCAAGTAAAAATATTTTCAGGACAAAATAAATATCAACTCATAAAAATGTTTCTCTACTACTGAACATGCCTTTGTTTCCTCCATGTAGTAAGAGTTGAAAATAAGTTTTGCTTCAGTCATTGGTTTTCTGTGCTCGCAGCTTCCATGGTCCACTATGGCTCCTCCGATTACCATCAAACAAATATAAAACAAACTTCTTTTTCAGAAACCCTTCAGTCTTTTAGATTTTCCAGAATTATTCTTACCTTTTATTTTTACATTGAAAGTTTTAGTGACATTAAATGATTGTCCATTGTTGTAAAGGAAAAACATACAGGTATAATTTCCTGCATCTTTCAACACAGCATTCTTCCGAATATATGGTTTGTGATTCCCTGGAATCTGAGAACAGTCCTGTATATTTGTAAAACAAAGAAGTTTAAATACTTTACATAAGCAAACGCAATGTTAATATCAGGTTCGTATGTAATCTTGGGCAGCTAGGTGGCATAGTGAATGGAGTACTGGGTTTGGAATTGGGTAGAGCCATTTTATGAGTTCAAATATAGCCTCAGACAGTTACTAGCTGTGTGACCCTGGGCAAGTCACTTTACCCTGTTTGCCTCCATTCCATTTCATCATCTATAAGAGGAACTGGAGAAGGAAATAGCAAGCCAGCGTTTTTTCTAAGAAAATGCAGTAACAAAGAGTCAGACATGACTGAACAACAACAATCTATAATTACATGATGAAAGATGTTTTGCCTTTTAAAAATTAAACCAAGTAAAAAGTATCATCATACTCCTTAGAGTATGATAATACTAAAGAGTATCATCATACTCCTTAGAGATTTTTCAAATATATCCTTTGCTATGCCAGTGTGAATAGTGCAGGTTAAAGAAAACACCATTTTTTTAGCCATGAACTCTCTCTCTCTCTCTCTCTCTCTCTCTCTTTTCTCTCTCTCTCTCTCTCTCTCTCTCTCTCTCTCTCTCTCACACACACACACACACACACACACACACACACACACACACACACAATGGTGCTGCTGTTGTCAGAAAAATTTCTGAGGATAGTAGCCCATGAAACCACTAGAGGTAGCTAGGTAGTATAGTAGAAATAGTTCTGTGTGTTGAGTTAAGAAGATCCGAGTTCAAATTCAGCCTTAGATACTTAGTTTTATGATCCCTGAGTGAGTCACTTAATCTAATCTCTGCCTCAGTATCCTCATCAGTAAAAAGGAGTGTATCTATTTCACAGGCTTAAGGTGAGGATCAATTGAGATAATATTTATAAAGATTTTAGCATATAATTGATCCTTAGTAAATACTTGTTTCCACTCACATTTTTATTCAACATATTCACCTCTAAAAATACTTTAGCAGTGTTCAAGCAACTGTACCCCATTTAAGATCTGGGGAAAAGAAAACCCATGCCTCTGATGCATGAATTTTTAGCAAATAAAAACAAAGTGTAGAAGATGAGGAAGCTGAAATCCACCCCCATTCCACCATACCTACCCCTCCCTTGCCTTTGGTCAGTGATGACTAGCTTTGAAATGGCAACGATCCAATCACTCAAGGTTGAGTTTCTAACCACAACTCATCAGGCATCCTTCTTTCACTTCTTCCAGTGAATGAGGGGAAGCCTACAAGTCAACTGTCTGAAACAGTGCTAAGGAAAAGATGACAACTCCACTTTGGAGGTTTGTCCACCTCTGAGTTCTGGCGCTCATCCCAGCCACAGGTGTTGCTGGTTTGTGTGTGTGTGTGTGTGTGTGTGTGTGTGTGTGTGTGTGTGTGTGTGTGTTTTAAACACTTTTTGGATTGCTACACCATACCAAAAGAATGATCATCTTTACCAGGTTCTGAAATATTTGACAAGCAGTATAGGATAGCAGGTTGAGAGCTGGATTTGATTAATAAGCACCATAATGGCAACTAACATTTACATAGTGTTCCAGCACTACGCTGAGTGCTTTACAAGTATTAGCTCATTTGTTCCCCACAACAACACTGGGAGGCACTTGCTATTTATATCCCCATTTTATAGATAAGGAAACTGAGGTAAACAGCAGTAAATCTACTTGCCCAGGGTCACAGCTAGCAAGTGTCTGAGGCTAGCTTTAAGGCTGGTCTTCTCGACTCAAGGTCCAACGTTCCATCCACTGCACCACCTAACTGTCCCCAAGGACATCTGGGAAATCTGGACTTGAATCCCACCTAGATGTCTAAAAACTGTATGAATATCATTTAGGCTTTCTGGGCCTCAATTTCCCTAAATATAGAATGGTAATGTCAAAAGAACACCTACCTCTCAGAACTGTTGCAGAGGTCAAATACAAAATATGTTAAGTGGTTTGTGCAAACTTTAAATCATTACATAAATGGGTTATTTTTATTTTTCTTATTAATCTGAGCAAAAATGTAGAATTCCTGTGAAAACATGCCTGTAGGCTGGACAAAAACAATGGCATTGGTGGTCATTGCATCAGATTGCATCTAATGACCATTTAAGCTCAGGAAGTTCACTGACTAAACAAACAGTATCTGAATAAAGTATTCAAGATACATAGCATTAGCAGAAAGCACTTGTCCCTATTTCAAAAGATGGTATAGAAAGGCTGACAATGGTCCATGTCCAGAGTCTTAATGTAAATATTTGAAACTAATTTCATGCAGCTGCTCATACCCCTGGGGCTATTCATTGTATTTGTTACTATATTATGATACAATATCACTCTATGTTTATAACATCATAAAAAAAATAAAATGCAGTGGAGCATATTCTGCAGTAGATGATGTTTTATTAGGAAGAATGACCAATGGGTATGTCCTAATATGTTTATTAATAATGATATCTTATAAATTGATGGAGTGCTTATGATTTATAAAGTTTCTGGACAACATTCATGTAAGGTAATTTGTACAAGTACTCTGTTCCTTACTGACCTAAGGAGGAAACTGAGGTTCAAAGATAGCAAATGAAGACACAAACTAAGACACATTACTTTTTCCAATAACCTATAATGCCTCTCAACTGATAAATTGAGCAAGGTCACAAAGCTAGATGAAATAGTAGGAAAAAATAGGGGTAAACCTATTTAAAAGGCATTAAAATCATCACTGCTCTATATTAAATACTTATTTTGATAAGTGCTCTTTAGTTTTTCATTTCAACAATGTTTTTAAATGAGCTAAAATACATAAAATGTTGAAAAGAAAAAACATCAATGCAATAATACAAAAAATGCTTACTTAGCAGCATATAAAACTATTAAAGTAATTTTTAAAAATCTCTCAGGTGGAAAAAAAATTAAAGTAGCATAAAAATCCTTAGTAGTATTAGGCAAGCTGATCATTAAGCAAATTAGTTTAAATAAACTGGCTTTCATCAAAGTAAGCAAAAAAAAAAATGACGAGCTAAAATCCCATTGTTTCTCATGGGAAGGATGAAAGTTAAAGGTAGTGCATGACTACTCTTTGTGGACTTGTTCCCTTGGCCATCCAAAGACAACAGGGAAATCCAGAACTATCAGATAAATCTCAGGAGATGGTGCTCTAATCAGAAAATTGTCACAGGTATCTGCACCCATCAATACAAATGATATGTCTCCATGACAAATCCCTCTTACCTTGAATTCATCTATCTGAGTCATGGAAAGAAGTGCTTCCTTCTTCAATATGAGGCCCAACGAAGAATGGTTGTGGTGAAACAGGATTCATATCTACCACAAATGTTTTGCTACTTTCATTTGGTCAGTTTATACCAACTAGGTGGTTTTGGAAACTTGTTTGGAGTATGCTATTCACATTTATCCAACTAACTAAGCCACTGCCCAGGACCCACCTACCTATAACAAAGCAAGAATGGACCAGTGGTAGCTGAAGCTAACCTCCTGAAAGGGATCTGGGATGCTAGGATTACTACCATTTCATACATAGGGATACCTTGATCCTGTGCATAACAAGCTGGGTTTCCATCAAGCAAATAATATTTTCTCTTTCACTTTATTTTAAGGACTCTATTTTCATTTTTTATCAAATTCTAGTTAGCAGTGGCATCTAACATCAATTCATTGCAAAAAGACTGCTTATTGTGTGGCGAATCCCTAATGGACATAAGACAAAACCAAAACCTTCTGGCAAATTGCAACACATAAATTGTCTCAAATCTTCATATTCAGATCAATCCTTCTCACAACTTTATAAAGCTTCTAAGACAGATTCAAAGTCAAGTCTTCTACTCCAGTTAAAAAAAATAAAATCCCAAGGGAAATTGAGAATATACTATGAAAGAAAGGAACAAAAACTTGAACTGATAACCTGATTTAACTGATATTAATGAATTTTACAGATGAACAGAGGCACTACATTACAAAAAGACTAGCCTTTCTTTAATTCTGTGTCTCTCACTCAGTCCTTAAAAGAATTTTTCAATAATTGTTACCTTAAATAGAGATATCTGATAGGCCTTTGTCTGGTAGTATTCATGGGTACAGTTTATGTTTAAGGATTTCCCAACTTCTACTTCTTTAGTCATTAAGTATTTTGGGTGAAAACAACCATGCTCACTTCTTTTAGTAACAGTTATATTCCAATGATGTTCTTTGTCTCTGTATAGGGGAAAAGGTTTAAGGACAATTTAAAGCATTTTAATACAGTGAAATCCTGTGTGTGATTTAAAAAAAAAAAATCACCACCACCTACCTTCCCACCCTGCCCCTTCAGCCCTATTCTATGAGGTACTATCTTTTTTTTCATGAAAATAAAAGGAAATGAAAAAAAACAAACCTCATAGAATCACACCCTCTTACACACCCATTCTTCCTGCTTTGCAGCAGATTCAGCAGTAGCAATTTTGCCTATCAACTGTATTACAATGCAGTAACTTGAGATGAAAAATAATCACAGAATCTTAGAACTGGAAAGGACTTTAAAGATCAGATAAGTAAACTCCATTATTTTGTAGATGAGGGAAACAAGGTCCAAAAGGTTTAAACTGATCACAGAATGAAGAAATGGTAGACCTGAGATATGAACTGTGGGTTTGTGATTCTGGTTCAGTGGTCTTTCTATCATATCACACAGCCCTTCTACTACTGCAGCAGTGAGCTTCAGGGGGTAATCATCTTTATCATATAGCTTCTTTACCAAAGAATAAACTATTGATAACAACTCCATAAAACCTGGTTATCTTCATCTTATTTATGCTGCTATAGGTGCCCACTCATGGGGCTGGGTCACAAATTTATCATATTTGCAGATGACATAAAACTGGGAGAATTAGACAATACAACCGATAGCAGAACTGGGATCCTTTAACATTCTAAACAAACTGGAACTATGCACAACAAAACGAAATTTACTGAAGATAAATCAACAATCCTGCCCCTAAGCAATATATACATATACATGTTTGACTATGTTCAAGATGATAAGAGTATGCATTCAAGTAGAAAAGACTTGGGGGATTTTGTAGACTAAAAGTTCCGTATAACACTATTGTTAGGCAAAAAATTTAAAACCTTAATAACCTTTAGGCTGTACTTGAACAAATATAATATTTTGAATAACAGATGTGGCAATCCCACTGCATCCTGCCTTCATGAGACCGTATCTAAAGTATTGTGTCCAATTCTGGATACTAAATTTTAGGAAGGACATAGAGTTGAAAACTATGAAGATGAGAATGGTAAGAAAACTCCAAACTATGATATAAAGAATTAGTTAAAATAATTGTTTTCTAACTTTTTGGTCTCCAAACCCCCTTTACACATTTTGAGGCAAGTGGGGTTAAATGACTTGCCCAGGGTAACACAGCTAGTAAGTGTCAGAGGTAGGATTTGAATCTGGATCCTCCTTGCTCCAGAACTGGTGCTCTATCCACTGCCTCACCTAGCTACCCCACCCCTACTCTTAAAAATTATTCAGGACCCCCAAAGACCTTTTGTTTTTGCGAATTCTACCTATGGTTTCTTACATGTTAATATTATGACATTTTATTATGAAAATAGTTTTGATCTTATGTTCCCTCAGGGATCCCTTTACCACACTTTGAGAGGTGCTGAGTTAAAGGAATGAGCTTAGAGGAGAAAAGACCCTGGGTGTGAGGGGATGGGAAGGAAAGAAAAAGGAAATCTCTGAAGGGTTGTTTGGTAGAAGATGGAGTAGAATTGTTCCATTTGGCCCCTAAAAGCAAAACCTGGAGCAACTTCATATATGCTATTTGTTTATACCTTTTCTGTTGAGTCTGACTCCTCATGACTCTATTTGGGGTTTTCTTGGCAAAGACACTGGAGTGGTTTGTCATTCCTTTCTCCAGCTCATTTTAAAGATGAGAAAAATGAGGCAAAGCATGTTAAAGTGACTTACCTAGGGCCACACACAGCTAGTAAGTGTCTGAGGCCAGATTTGAACTCAGTAAGATGAGTCTTCCTGACTCCAGGCCCTGCCCTCTATCCACTGAGCCACTTAGATGTCCCATGTACATTATACTGAAGTTTTTGTATGAATAAGAAAGAACTTCCTAGCAATGAATACTATCCACAATTGGACAGGGCTGTCTTAGAAATCACCCCATCACTAGAATAATGCCAAGGACTTTGGTGGCAAGAACTTTCTGAGACTTGGGTTGTTGTGACTGTGTAGCACCTGCAAGAGTAGTTGCCAGGCTTATATCCCACAGGGATTGCCTTCCCAGGATGATGGCTGAGGACACTCAGCTAGAGCCTCCTAAGGCTCTTGGGGTCTGAGCTACCTTTATCAGGATCTGAGGGAAGATGGTGGTGATGGTGGCTGGAGGGAAGGGGGTAGTGGTTTGATTTGCCTAGCGTGCCCTGACTTCTTTCTCTTCCTCAAGGGCCCTTGCTGCTTCAGTTAGACTAACTTGTCTGCTCTGGGTGTGGGAATTGTGGGGATGACTGGCTCATTTTCCACAGAAATTTCTACAGTCTTCTCTAGATGATGACCCACAGATGTGAGCCTGAAAGTAGGACTGGTGGTGTGTGTACTGTCATGTCACTCCCAGGGTTCCTGTGCTTATCTGATGGCTAATGACAGTTGATCAACAGTTTTTTCTGTTGGTAATGAGTCAGAAACTGTGAAGAGCTTGGAATAGAGCAGTCCCCTAGAGCTAAGATAATGAACAAGAGTAGAGAGCTGCCTACATGTGAATCCAGGCAAGAGTTGGGAGGGGTCAGCTTGTGGAGAAGGAGCCTGGGACTTGGAAGCCAGCCTAGAGTCAAGATGAAAGAGGACTTTGCTTGGATATTCTGTATTGACTGGCTAGATTTGTAACTTACTGTGACCTAGGGGTGGATGATGTTTGTACTTTCTGCTACCCCTTAAAGATGATTATACTGAATGATATGTTTTGTTTAAGACTATGTGGCCACCTTAGTAATAAGTTGTTATGTTGTTGTGGATGTTATGCTTTAGTTTATTGCTGAATAAATAGAGAATTAATTATACTATGTGATTAAACCTTTCAAGTTATTCACAGCAGCAGTCCTCAGAAGAGCTACTCGTGATTGACTTTTCACATATGAAACCTAGTACATTGATTTAATTTCAAGGGGCAGGCTTTGGTGTATGACCACATTTTAACCAGTCCTGTTAAGTCTGTGATATATAGGTAATTCTAATGAAACTTTAAAAAACCAAAGAATGTGCTACTATAGATAGCCTTAACTCTGAAAGTCAAGATTAAATAGATAACTGTTGCCTATAGTTGTGTGGTTTGATGGGAACCTTTGTGGCCCCAACTATTTCTCTCACTTGCTGTGATCATGATGTGTGAAATTTTTACTAATAGAGATTCATTCCTTTGTGTTAATTGTGATGAAAAACAATCACTTCTTTGAAGATAGCACATTTGGCACTTACCAATAAACTAATACCTTAGTTTATTGGGCCCTTTTTAGCCTAATAGTAATCAATTAGTGTATCAGTAGAGAGTGCAGTAAAATACTAAAGAAGTTTCAATTCTGCATTCTAAGTAAAAATCAGTGTATGAATTTTTTCTACCTCAGGTTTGCATGGGACCCCAATTTTTATTTTTGTTTTTGGTCCTGTTTGAGATTTATAGCATTTCAGTTAACTCTGAAAAATGGTCTTTAATCTGTTCCATCCCCCCTCATATCAGTCTTTTGAAAACATCTTTGCATCTTTCCAGAAAAAAAATAATTCCTTTCTATATTCTGCCAATCCTTGCCAATCCTCTGCCTCTTCCCTTCCATGCACACTGACAAATTAAAAACAAAAAGGTCATTTGAAGAATCTTTGACAAAATTTTCAGGATCTTATAAAGTATGCAAGTGGCATATAGGATATGTCAACTAAAAGTTCAGTATAAATTTTAGTTATACTGGATCATGTAGTCTCAGAATTAGAAGAGACCTCAGACCTTGATTACATCTAATCTAATAGTATTTCCCCCCTCAATTACACAGTAAGACTAGCATTCAGTTTTACAAGATTTTGAGTTCAAAATTTTTCTCCCTGCCTCACTATCCCTCTCTTTTCTGAAAATGGCAGGCAATTTGATATAGGTTATACATGTGCTACTGTGTAAAACATAGTTTTACATAGTATTCATCACAGTTGTGAAAGAAGAAACTGATCAAAAGGAAAAAAAAAACATGAAGAAGAATAAAGTAAGTGAAAAAATATGCTTTTATGTGCAATCAGCATCTATTAATTCTTTATCTGGATGTGGATAGCATTTTCCTTTGTGAGTCCTTTTGTATACTTGTCTTGAGTCATTGTGTTACTGAGAGGAACTGAGTCATTCATAGCTGATCATCACACAATTTAGCTAATACTGTATACAATGCTTTCCTGGTTCTGTTCATTTCACTTTGCATCTGTCTTTCCAGGTAAATGTGCCTGTTCATCCAATTATTGCACAATAGTATTCCATTACATTCATATACCACAGCTTGTTCAGTCATTCCCCAAATGATGGGCATCTCCTCAATTGCCAATATTTTGCCACCACAAAAAGAACTGCTATAAATATTTTTGCACATGTAGGTCATGTCCTCTTTTTGGTGATCTCTTTGGGTTACAGAACTGGTAGCTGGATTGCTGGATCAAAGGATATGCAGAGTCTAATTGCCCTTTGGGCATGGTTCCAAATTACTCTCCAATGGCTGGATCAGTTTACAACCCCACCAACAGTGCATTAGTGTCCCAATTTTCCCACATCCTCTCCAACAGTTAAAATTTTCCTTTTTTTTCATATTAACCAATCTGACAGGTATGAAATGGTACCTCAGAGTTGTTTTAATTTGAATTTCTCTAATCAAAAGTAATTTAGAGCCCTTCTTCTTATGCTTATTGATATTTATTTGATATATATTATATAAACATGATATATTATTTCTGCCTGTTTATATCCTTTAACCATTTACCAATTGAGGAATGGCTTGTATTCTTATAAATTTGACTCAGTTCTCTATGTATTTTAGAAATGAGACCTTTATCAGAGACACTTGCCTTAAAGATTGTTTCCCAGATTTCTGCTTTCCTTCTAATTTTGATTGCATTGGCTTTGTTTGTAAATAAGTTTTTTTTTCTTTTAATATAATCAAAATTATCTATTTTATATTTCATAATACCTATAACTCATTTAATTTCTCCTCTAAGAATTTGGATGCTATACCACCTGGTGCATAGAGGTTTAGTATTGATATGGCTTCATTGTCTATGGTAACTTTTAGAAAGAAAGGTTTCCCTCCTTATTTCTTTTAATTAGGTCTATATTTGCTTTTACTTGGTCTGAGATCAGGATTTCTGCCCCTGCTTTTGTTTTTTTTCTACTTAACATGAAGGATAATAGATTCTACTCCAGGCCCTTACCCTTACTCTGTATGTGTCTCTCTGCTTTAAGTGTGTTTCTTGTAAACAACATATTGTAGGATTCTGGTTTTTCATCCATTTTTCTATCCACTTCTGCTTTATGGGAGAGTTTATCCCATTCACATTAACAGTTATGATTACTAACTGCATATTTCTAAATTCTATTTTTCCTTCTGTTTGTTCCTCTCCTTTCACCCTTTCCCAGTTCACCAATGTTTTGCTTCTGACTGCCACTGCCTCCAGTTTGCCTTCCCTTCTGTCATTTCCTCTCACCAAATTTACTTCATCTTCTCCTCTCTTATTACCCTGTCCAGTAAGATAGATTTCTATATTCTACTGATTGTGTATATTATTCCCTCTTTAAGCCAATACTGATGAGAGCAAGGTTCAAGTTATGCCCATCAATCCACCCTCACATCTTCCCCTCCACTGTAATAGGTCTTCCCACCTCTTCATGTGAAATTTACCCCATTCTATCTTTCCCTTCCTTCTGTACTCAGTGTATTCCTTTTTCTCATTCTTTAATTTTTTATCATTCCCTCAAATTCACCTTATATCTGTATCCTCTGCCTATGTACATCCCTTCTATCTATACTGTTAGTGATGCAATTTTTGAGAATTACAAGTATCATCTTCCCATGAAGAGATGTAAATAGTTTAGTTTTATTGAATCCCTTGTGCTTTCTTATCCCTTTTTACCTGTTTATGCTTCTCTTTGGTCTTGATACTAAAGATCAAATATTTGGTTTAATTCTGGTCTTTTCCTAATGAAAGCTTGAAATCCCTCTATTTCATTGAATGACTATTATTTCCCCTTGATGTGTAATATTTAATTTTGCTAGTTAAGTGTTTCTTGGTTGTAGTCTTAACTCCTTTGCCTTCATGTTCCATGACCTCCAGTCTTTTAATAACTGCTGTTTTTTAAAATAACTTTTAGTAACTGCTGAGCCCTGTGTAATCCTGATTATGGCTTCCATGATGTTTGAACTGTTTCCTTCTGGCCCCTTGCAATATTTTTTCCTTGACCGGAGTCCTGAAATTTGGCTACAATGTTCGTTGGAGTTTTTATTTGGGGATCTCTTTGCTGAGGTGATTGGTAGATTCTTTCAGTGCTTATTTTGCCTTCTGCTCCCAGTATATTAGGGCAGGTTTTCTTGATAATTTCTTGAAAGATGCTGTCCAGATTTCCCTTTTGGTTACGGCTTTCAGGTAATCTAATGATTCTGATATTATCTATCCTGGATCTATTATCCAGGTCAGTTGTTTTTTCCATGAGGTATTTTACATTTTCTTCTATTATTTCATTCTTTTGAATATGTTTGAGTGATTCTTAATAGACTTATTAGCTTTCATTTGCCCAGTTCTAACTTCCATAGGGTTGTTTTCCTCAGTTAGATTTTGTACTGGCCAATTCTACTTTTTAAGCAGTTGTTTTCTTTTTCCAAATTGTTGACTCTTTTTTCATCATTCTCTTACGTCATTCTCATTTCTTTTCCCAATTTTTCTTCTACAGCTTTCATATGATTTTTAAGTTCTTTTTTGAACTCTTCCATGAATTCTTTCTGGGCTTGAGACAACTTGCCATTTTTTTGGGAGGGAAGGTGTTTGCCCATAGGTGTTTTGAGATTATTATCTTCTTCTGAGTTTGTGTCTCGATCTTCTATAATAACTTTCTATGCTCAGATTTTTTTTAGTTGCTTTTTGATTATCTTTCTTGTGTCAGGACCACAAGCCCTGGTTATTTACCTGGTGCTACACTGATGTTGCCCTGAGGCCCATGGGGGACCCCTGTATCTGGTGTTGTGCTGAGAGGGTGGTGTCGGGGGTGGTTGGAGCTGCCAGAGGCCATAGTGGTCTGGCAGGTTACCTGGTGCTGAGCAGTCCATGAGAGGAAGTGTCCCAGCAAACCAGCGCAAGCCCCACCTCAGCAAACCAGTGAGAGATCCTGAGCCCCAGGGTGGTAGAGCAGGCAAGCAACATCACCAGGACTCCCATGTTTCAGCATAGCTGCAGACTCCAGCTCTGAGAACACCCATGTGCTTCAGTGTAGCTCCTGGCAATCAGGAGTCCTCCAGTGGCCAGAACTCCATGTAGCTTCAATATAGCTTTGGGTAGATGCCACACCCTAAACAAACAGGCAGCCACCAGCAGCCAGACCACTGCATGCTTCAGGGTATCCCTGGGGAAATGCAGAAACATCCCACCAGGCCTCAGTTCTATTATACTGGAGGGCAATATGGGAGTGTGGGTAATGGGCATTGCTTGAACTTTACTCTCATCAGTATTGGCTTAAAGAGGGAATTTTATACACAATCAATGGAATATAGAAATCTCTCTTACTGGACCTAGTCATTCAGCCTCTTCTAAAGTGACGAGATGATTTCTGAGACATCCCTTTCCAATTGTGGATAGTATTTATTGGTAGGAGGTTGTTTCTTATAGGAAGCCAAAATGTATTTAAATATAATGTATATGAGACACTTCAGTGGTATTGCAGACTCAAAAGTTAAGTGATTTATCCAAGGTTATACAGCTAGTAGAAGACAAAATTAGCCAGGGACTCACAGTGGATAGAGTGACAAGACTGGTGTCAGAAGACTCTTCTTCCTGAGTTCAAATCAGGCCTCAGATGCTTACCAGCTGTGCCACCCTAAGCAAGGCACTTAACCCCATTTGCCTCATTTTCTCATCTATAAAATAAGCTGAAGAAGGAAACGGACCATTCCGGTATCTTTGCCAAGAAAATCACCAATGGGGTCACTAAAAGTCAGACAAGACTGAAAATCACTGTACAAGGAGCACAATTATGATTGAATATATTTTTCCTTCTATATTTTACTGGTTCTCCAGAAGAGGGTAAATGATTTCTTAGGGAACATGACTTAAATCATCTGAGAGTTTATTTCAGTTTTTCTCAATATTCTTAATATTCAGATCTACTATTTAAACTTTAAAGGGATTTTTTTTTCAGCTCAAGTGTCCTAATGTCACTTATGAATTTGTGCCAATATAACCATACTCTTTTCCCTTCCTTGTGACTACTGGGGCCTTTTGTAAAAGACAGACCAGAGTGTGGGAGGTACCATCTGAGGGTTTCATCAGGAGTGCTAGCATGTGACTTTTAAAAAAGTAAGACTAGGGTCAGTTAGATGGCACAGTAAATAGAGCACTGGTCCTGGAGTCAGGAGGACCTGAGTTCAAATCTGGCCTCAGACACTTGACACACTTACTAGCTGTGTGACCTTGGTCAAGTCACTTAACCCCAATTGTCCTGCCTTCCCCCCTCCAAAAAGCAAACACACACACACACACACACACACACACACACACACACACACACACACAACCAAACAAAGCAAGACTAACAGAACTGTACTGACAATTATACAGCCTTAAAAGGTTAGACAGAAAACAGAGGAGAAAAAAGAGGGAATAGCCTTATTTTCAAGATAAATCCAAATGGGCCACACACAGGGAGCAATGAAGTAATAATACAATGCAGGGAAAGTCTTAAAAAGCTTGAATTTAACTCAAAAGCAAAAAAACAAACAACTAAGCCTCTTTAGTTAGGAAGAGACAAGTTCAGAGTGGTGCTTAAGGATCAATGACATTTACATAGTACTTTAAAGTTTGCAAAACACATATGCATATATAATCTCATTTGATCTTTCAACACCTCTATGAGGAAAGTATCATTATTATTCCCATCTTGCAAGTGAAGAATCTAAGGTTAAGTGAATTCCCCAGGGTCACACTGTTGATCCGGAAGAGGGATTTGTACTCCATCCTGTAGGCCATTTAGGTACAGCTGAAGACCAATCCACCCATAGCAGTAAGCAAGCAAAGTTGGGAGGATACAAACAGGAAGGGGTTATATCTCTTTTAGAGTGAAGGAAGACAGTCTCCATGCATCCAAAAGTCCCTGAAATCTTTAAAGGTATCCTTAGACCTACTTCTACATGATTTTCAGATATTTCTTTTTTTTTGCATACAATCTCACACACACACACACACACACACACACACACACACACACACACACACACATATATATATATATATATATACACCCTCCTATACATTCATATAGATGTATGTATACATACATACATATATACATATATACATATACACACACACATATATATATATATATATATATATATATATATATATATATATATATATATATATATGTTCCCTTCAACTATCCTCCTACTAAGAAAAGTCTCATGAGTTTTTCCATGTAGGAGCATAAATAGTTTAACTTTAATAAGTGCCTTATGATTCTCTTTCCTATTTACCTTCTAATGTTTCTCTTGCTTCTTGTGTTTGAAAGTCAAATCTTATGTTCAGCTCTGTTTTTTTCATCAAGAATGCTTTAAAAATCCTCTGTTTCATTGAATGACCATATTTTCCCCTGAAGCACTATACTCAGTTTTGCTGGGTAGGTGATTCTTGGTTTTAATCCTAGCTCCTTTGACCTCCAGAATATCATATTCCAAACCCTTTAATGTAGAAGCTGCTAGGTCTTGTGTTATCCTGATTGTGTTTCCACAATACTCAAATAGTTTCTTCCTGGCTGCTTGCAATATTTTCTCTTTCACCTGGGAGCTCTGAAATTTGGCTATAATATTCCTAGGAGTTTTCCTTTTGGGATCTTTTTCAAGACGTGATTGGTGAATTCTTTCAATTTCTATTTTGCCCTCTCATTCAAAAATATCAGGGAAATTTTGCTTGATAATTTCTTGAAAGATGGTGACTAGGCTCTTTTTTCAATCATGGCTTTCAGGTAATCCAATGATTTTTAAATTATCTCTCCTGGATCTATTTTCCAGGTCAGTGGTTTTTCCAATGAGATATTTCACATTGCCTTCTATTTTTTTCATTTGTTTGGATCTGTTTTACAGTATCTTGATTTCTCATAAAGTCATTAGCTTCAAATTGCTCCAATCTAATTTTGAAGGAATTATTCTCTTCAGTGAGTTTTTGAAATTCCTTGTCCATCTGGAAATTTCAAATTTTTAAGGCATTCTTCTCCTCATTGGCTTTTTGGCCCTCTTTTGCCATTTGAGTTAGTCTATTTTTAAAGTGTTATTTTCTTCAGTATTTTTTGGGTCTCCTTTAGCAGGCTATTGACTTGCTTTTCATGATTTTCTTGCATCATACTCATTTCCCAAATTTTCCTCTACTTCTCTTACTTGATTTTCAAAATCCTTTTTGAGCTCCTCCATGGCCTGTAACCAATTCATATTTTTCTTGGAAGCCCTTCATACAGGAGTTCTGACTTCATTGTCTTCCTCCTGTTCTATGCCTTGATCCTTTTTGTCCCCACAAAATGATTCTGTGGTCTGATTGTGCTTCCTCTGCTTGTTCATCTTGCCAGACCTTTGAGCTCTTGGCCAAGGTAGAACTCTCCTTCCAGAATGGAGAAAGCTTTGTCCCAAATCACTGGGGTTTTCACAGCTGCTGGAGCTATTAGGAGGGCATCCTCTCTACAGACCCCACAAACTCTGGCATACTGGCCACACACCCTAGGACTACCACACAAGACCACAACCCAGATTAAAGCAGGTCAAAACAAGAGTCATTACCCTCTGAATGGTCACTTGGTCTCCCTACAATCTGCAGGCCAGGAGCTTCTGATGCAGCCACTAGGCAATACTGCCTCCATGCCTCTGCCACTTCTTGTGCTGGGGGCAGGGGCTGTATCATGATCTTCCTTCACCCCAGAGTTCCACACTGACCTTCTACTTTCTCTTAGGTGTTTATAGGTTGAGAAGTCTGGAAACCTCTACAGCTGCTGGTGATTCACTCTCCTGAAGTCTGCTCTGGCTGGTCTGTGCTGCTGGTCAGGGCCTCCCTAGGGCCAGAACCATGGGGCTTGTGCAGGACTGCACTCAGCTCCCAGTGTGCTGCTATAGACCCCTTCTATTTGTTTCTCTCTGTCACTTTGTGAGTTCTGTAGCTCTAAAATTTGTTTAGGATAATTTTTTTACAAGTATTAGAAATAGTTGGAACCAGAGTCCATGTCAAGTTCGTACTTTTACTCTGCTATCTTGGCTCCACCCCCCAGATACTTCTTTAAAAACAAACCAAAGCTACCTTCAAAGAATAAAAGTTGCCATCATTGAGAATACTCACTTACACTCCATAGGTAACTTGCATGTACCTATCTATTAACATATAGCCTCTCCCAATAGGAAGGAATATTATTGAGGGAAGAGATGTCTTTTGCCTTCTCTTTTTATTTAACCCCAGGACTTATTACAAGTGCTTCTTGATCGATTGAGCCTACATATTTCTTAATTCTTTCCCTTCATTTCTTTCCATGTTATGAGGTATTCCCTCACAGTAGAATGTAAACTCCATAAGGGCAAGAACTGCTTTTATATCTCTAGCACCTGGTATAGTGCTTTGTGTTTGGTAAATAGTTATTGAATCAACATACCTCACTTGCATCTCAAATGCAACATGCTTAAAACTTAATTCATCATTTTTTCTCTCTCAATATATTCCTTTTTCTAACATCTCTATTTCTGTCAATGGCATTTTAGGATCAGAGTATTGCAGATGTAAAGCTTGAAGTGACCTTTGAGACCACCTAGTTCAATCCCATCATTTTAGAGATAAGAAAATAGGGGACAATATGGTGGTTAAGGGACTTACCCAAAGTCACAGAGTCAGTGGACATAGTTTCCCTAAAATTTTCTCCCTCTCTCCTATCCACTTTCAGTTAGTAAGTCACTAAGTCCTGTTGATTTCTTTCAAGTTTGTCCTCTCCTCACCATTCTGATGCCACCTCCCTAGGTCAGGCCATGATTACTTAAATTTTACAAGATAATTAGTTTCACTGCCTTCAGCCTCTCCCCATTCCAATCCTTCCTACACAGAAATGTAAAACTAATATTTCTAATGCATAGGTGTAAAATGTATTATTATGTTGCCCAACAAACTTTATTATTTCCCTCATTGCCTAATGAATTTTAGCCTGATACTCAAAGCTCTGCAAGATCTAATTCTAAACTACCTTTTAACTTTATCTCCTGTAATCCTTCTTCATATATTATCCTAGAACAACCCACCTTACTTATTACATGCTTTCCCATCTCTTTACTTTGGCACATTCTATTCTTTCCTTGTGGGCAGTTAAGCATCACAGTGGATAGAGTCCAGGTATGAAGTCAGGAAGATTCATCCTCTTGTGTTCAAATCTAGCCTCAAATGCTTACTAGATGTGTGACCCTGGGGAAATCATTTAACCATGTTTCTTCAACTGTAAAAAGAACTGAAGAAGGAAATGGAAAACCACTCAGGTATTTTTGCCAAGAAAAATCCAAATGGAGTCACAAAGAGTTGACACGACTGAACAACAACAATCCCTTCCTTATCTTTGGCTCACTGTTCTCTCTCTGGAGCCCTAATCATCATTCAAGGCTAAGTGGTTATGCAGACTCAGAAGTTAAGTGACTTATCCAAGGTTATACAGCTAGCAGGTGACAAAATCAGCTAGGAGGCTGATTATTATTCCTGTTTTTCAGGTATACATCTTCATTAAGTCTTCCCTGAGGATGTCAATCAATGGTTATTTCTCCCTCATCTGTACTGATAACCTGTGTGTACGTGTGTGTGTGTGTGTGTGTGTGTGTGTGTGTGTGTGTGTGTATCCTGTGTACTTACATTCCAATTTGTGTTGTTGTAGTCATTCCTGTTTATACCTAGTGAAGTCCTCTTCTTGGCCTAGAGGTGACCCTGAATTCTCAAAGGCTAGGCCCATAAAGTACAAACCCTGACAGCTTCTGTCAATCTGGAAAGCCTTTGCATATCATCCTCTGAACTTGAGTTTGAAGAGCTTTGTTATCAAAGAGATTAATGTAACAAATACTTCTTAAGACCATCTGTTAAATCATAGAGAGGTTATCATCTGTGACTATGGAAGTACTCACACTGGTAAAAGCATAGATCCTTTATGTATAGAAATGAGTATATACATGCTTTATTTCCTGTATTAGACTGTAAGCTTCCTGAGAACAGGGATCTTATTTTATTTCTGTCTCCCTCTATCACCCAACAAAGTATCTTGTATATAGAAAATAATAAATGTTTTTTAAATGAATGAATGAAAGTTAAGAAGAATGAGTTGGGAGTGGGAAGGGAAAAGAAAAAAGATGATGAGTTCAGTGTTAGATATTTTGAATTTTAAGTGCAAACAAGTCACTCAATAGAGATGTAAAGAACACAATTAGAAATGGTGAAATGAAGTCCACAAAAGAAGGTAGACCTAAAGTTAAAAATGTGGGAATCATGAAAAAGAAACAGATGAGAGTGAAAGGCAGAGGCATTGGAAGGGAGCATGATTCACTGGAAAAACTTTGGACTGGGAATCAAGGTACTTGTGCCTCAGCAAACTTGTTAGATGAATGTAAGTCTAGATCTCTTTGGGCCTGAGGTTCATTATCTGGGAAAAGAGGAACTTAGACTAGGTAATATGATTCAGGTCACACAGTGGATAGAGCACTTGGCCTAGAGTCAGAAAGACCTGAGTGCAAAATTGATCTCAAGATACTTAATAGCTGTGAGATCCTGGGCAAATAACTTCACCCCATTTGCCTCAGTTTCATCATGTGGAAAATGAGCTGGAGAAGGAAATGGTGAACCACTCTTGTATCTTTGCCAAGAAAACCCCAAGAGGGGTTTCAAAGAGTCAGAAACAACTAAAACACAACTAAACAACAACAACAAAAAAAATGATTCAGTAAGATGGGATGTTCCATCAATCATGGTGGTAGCATTCAAGTATCTGAAGAATTGTCATGTGGAGGAGAGATTAACTTTGTTTTGTTTGTTCCCAGAGGATAGAACTGGGAGTTAAAAAAAAAAAAAAAGACAAAGCAAAAATGGAACAGTTCCTGTCCTCAAGGAACTTATGTACTATAGTGAGAGACTCTTAGAAACAACATAATATAGTGAAAATGGCACTGAACGTGGAGTCAGGAAGACCTGGATTCAAATCCTGCTTTGGACACTAATAGCTATATGACCTTGTGTAGTCATCACTCAATTGCTCTGTGACTCAGTTTCCTCACTTGTAAAATGAAGGGGTTGGCTGTGATGGTCTTGAGTATGTATACATAAATACACACAATTTATTTTGCATATATATATTTACCCATATATATATATATATATATATATATGGGTAAATATGTAATATACTCCTTCCTTACTTCCACCTTTAAGAATCCCTAGTATCATTCAAAATTCAGCTTAAGTACCACCATAAGAAACCTCTCCCTAAGATCCTGACACACACAGTTGACTAAGAACAAACAGAACCAGACCTAGTTTCAGTTCCCAGACCAATTAACTGCCTGGGGCTGACCAGACAGTCAATCTAGCCTGGGATTAATTTGTGAATTGGACTTTTGCTTGTTATGCAAAACAACTTAGCTGGTGAAACTGAGAGATATCTAACCCCTCCCACATGCACCCAAGTTGTTCTCTCTGCCTTACTACCCTATATAAACCCTGTTCCCAGCCCCCTCCTATGGTATCCCAGCATTTACTGGGTGGCACTCCAAACTGCAACCCACTTGCCTAGATTAAAGACCCCCATTTTGTTGTATTGACTGTTCTCCTTAAAATTCAGGTTGACACACCCTTATGGTAGTGCAGATACCTTCATTTATTTTGTGTACACACACATACATACATACACACAGCCATGAGTGTATGTGTGTATATATATCTCCACGTACATACATACATAATACACATACACATGCATGTATATTTTCATGTATTTATTTTGCACAGTGGTTGTTCTATACTCTTGCAGAGGACCAAAATGACCCGACTGTGCTAGAACCAAACTAGTGTATCCGACTGTGGCTGATTAGAGCAACATGAGCTCAGAATGCGCTACCACAGGTCAGGCACTGATAATTCATGTCCACGTTTGGGGTGGATTCTCCAGATTGGCACATCTAGCTTTCTTTTGAGCCACTTCAGCGGTGCTTTGCTCACAGAGTACAGCATCTCTGAGGAGGGCACACCATGCTGGGCAATCTTGTGCCAGAATCTCCCATGTCACACAATCAGAGACCGTGAGAGTATCCTTGTATCACTTCATTGAACATATATAACATGTACACACATGTACACCCACATACATATATGTATATATGTTTGTGTGTATATATGTTTGTATGTGTATGCATACACACATGTGTACATGCACACATATATTTGCAAGGCCCTCTATATTTGTGTGTTTATTTTGCATACATATATACAAGGCCATCTATGCATGTGTGTATTTATTTTGCATAAACATACATGTGTTTATATATATGCATATATGTGTATACACATGTATATATGTGAGCAAAATACACATGCGTATATAGATGGCCATATGTATGCCTATACACACATACAAGTATATACATATTCACACGCACACAAAGCCATACATATGTACACGGTGATTTGAAGGGAGAGGAGAGAGGAAGCACTAGCAGGTGAGATCATAGGGATGGGTTTCGGGTGCTGGTGCTTGGGCTGAGTTTTGAATGATAGCAGGGATTCTAAAAGTGAGGTGGGAAAGGAAATACATTTTAAGCTTGGCTTACATTCCTGTGTAAAGACAGGATGATGGGAAATCTGTGTACTGTGTTGAGGAACTGTAAAATGACCAATTTGATTAGACCCTAGAATGTGTGTAAGATAGAAATATGTAATGATACTCAAAAGTATTCTGGAACCAGACCACGAAAACCTTTAAATGACAAAAGGAGAAGATTCACTCAACCCTAGATGTAACAGAGGATCACTGGAGTTTACTGGGCAGGTAAGTAACATGCTCAGACTTGTGCTTTGAAAAAATCACTTTGGCAATTGTATGGAAGATGACTTGGAGAGGAAACAGACTTGAGACTGGTAGACCAGTTAGGATGCCCTTGCAGTAGTCCATGTAAGAGGTGTTAAGTACTTAAACTAGGATGCTGGCTAAGCTAGAAGACAGAAGAGAGGTAGATGAGGGAGATGTTAAGGAAGTAGAATGGGCAAGTCTTCACAACTGATTGACTATGTGGGGTCAGGGACCAATTGCTTTTTAAATTCAATATGGAAATGACCCCTCAGCCATTAGCTTCATATTGCACTGTGGCTCAGAATTAAACACTTCATGTTTTGATTTACCTTATCTTGTCCAATTGCCCAGCCCATCTACCTCCACAATTCTTCTCATACCTCAGACCTTCCCTAATCTATCCACTTTATCTTCAAACCTACTCTCAGACTACACCTCATTCCTGGAACACCCTCCCCACCCCTAAGATCTCCTTTTCTTCATCCAGTACCTACTAAAATCCTACCATAGCTATGAAACCTTCCTTTAGTAGACACAAAAGTGAATATTTTTGGCTGCATCAACATGAGAATGAAACCCTCATGGGCTCCCTCTCCATATGGTTTGTACTTTCTCCTTTGTTTTCACAATATCAATTTATCAAGTTAAAGCTTGTAGTTACTAAATCAAGCCTCCCTAGTCTTTTGCCTGACACCTCCATTGTTTCTTCCTCTCTTCTCCTCACCCAAAAGTAGGGGAACAGGGAGGAAATGAGTTATGGAGAAATGAGTCCAGGGAGTTTTTCCAGAGTTGTTCTCCCACTCAGCAGTACTGTAGCAATACTTTGATAAACAGTGTAGTAATAAGACCTACAAAAATGTTCGTAACATAAAATAGAACCCCATGCCTCCACTGCTAGGATTCTGTCTTGAAGAGTTCACTTATGGGGGAAAAAAGAATATTCTATACAAAAACATTCCAACAGCACTAATTGTAATAGCTAGAAAGAAATTAGGTGCCTAATGATAGTGAATGTTGATAAAGGATGTTGAGATATATGAAGAAAAGAAATACCTATGGTATATGAATATGGTGGAATATTATTGAATCTTAAGAAATTATAAGAGGCAGTATTACACAGTGGATAGCAAGTCAGCTTTGGAGTGAAGAAGACGTAGCTTAAAATCCTGATTTACACTAGCTATATGATTATATGTAACTCACAACTCAGGGCCCCAAGAACCTTTATAAATTGCAGAAGAGTTGCTAATATGCAGTGGTTGAGGGGTTTTTCCACATCTTCCAATTTTTATTTCCCAAAATAATGATGATCATAGAGAGAAAAGAAAGAAAGAGAAAGGAATGGAGAAAGAGGAGAGAATGAGACAAAAAGAGAAAATGACAGAAAAAGAGAGAGGAACTAGAAATAAAGGAAGGATCGAATGAAGGAAAGAAAGAAGGAAGGAAGGAATGATTGAAGGAAGGAAGGAAAGAAGGAACGAAGGACAAATATAAAGACTTCAAAAAATAAAGACTTGAGATAATACAGTTTGAAGGAAACAGAACAATATACATACTCAGTACAACTATCCATCTATATTATACTCCACATATAGCTAGGCATCTTTTCTTCAATTTAAAGTCTTAGGGAGTCGCCTAGAGCACTGAAGTAACAAGTAACAGTGAGAGGGGCTTCCCAGTTTTCACTCTGTAGTTAGGTTCCAGATAATCCGTTTCTTAGATAGAAGTGATCTCTCCCTTCTTGCTTTTCTTATAGCTAAGAAATGAATTGTCTGGAACCTAGATGTGGAGTGAGAACTGGGAACCCCCTCTCACTGTAACTAGTTATCCTTGTGCCTTGTGGATGAAATGAACCTCAGAAGAGAAGGTGTTGAAAAATGGAAGAGAAAGAGTAATCTGGAAGTGGCACTGGAGAAACAAAGACCTTGTCTACCTATTGTCCTGACCCAGAGTGTAGAGGGGCATGAGAAGAAAAAAAACAAACAAAATCAAATACTGAGTAATGAAAATAATGACCAGATAGACAATGTGTTCTGGAAGGAGTTAAGCTTCCTAATTGCAAAATGCTGGAAAAGGGTAAGAGAGGAAGAAATATGAGATAAAGAGATTTTTTTAAATGATAGAAATGTGAATTCGAGAGCACAACGGAAGAGGATGGCATAGGAGGAATGAAGGATGAAGGAGAGGAGGCTTAAAGTGGAGCTGGATAGGGATGAGTAAGCATAGAGTAGTAGTAGGAAAAGTGGCTTTTCTCCCCAGCAAATAGCAATTTTGAATCACAGGTTTATGATAGGAGAAAGAAATAGATTAATTTAAGTTAACAACAGATAATATGTTAAAAGTGAGTTACTTATGAAAACTATGATATTTGGGGTTGGGAGGATGAATGACTCAAGGTATGGAATATGACCCTAATTTTTTTTTTTTTGAGATTGATTTTTAAAAGAATAACCATGTTCTCCCTTAGGCTTGATGGACCATAAAGCATCATGAAATATCAGAAAGAAAACTAGACTTACAATCAGAACACTGGGATTTGAATTCTGACTCACGAGCCATGTGTATATACTTCTCTCTACTTTTAAAATGCCCCCCCCCCCATTCACTATCTTTAAGAAAAAAAATAAAGAATCATAATCTTTGTAGAAAAATAGTCAGTAAAGCAGAAGTTAGATGACCAGTCAGGTATATTGTAAAACAGCTTTCTATTTAGAGAGGGGTTATATTATATGGTAGGCAACACAATGAAATGGAAAGAGCTCTGGATTTGGCTCAGAGGATTTGGAATTAAATTGGATTAAATCCTACTTTAGGGCGGCTAGGTAGCCAGTGAATAGAGCACCGGACCTAGAGTCAGGAGGACCGGAGTTCAAATCCAGCCTCAGACACTTAACACAAAAACTATCCTTGTGACCTTGGGCAAGTCACTTAACCCCAATTGCCCACCAAAAAGCCAAAATAAAAAAAATCCTACTTAGCCTTTGTGATCTCCGATGTCATTTCATTTCCCTAGGCTTCAAATTCCTCATCTGTAAAATGTAGGGATTGAACTACATGACCCCCAAGTTCCTTTATGGTTATAAATTTCTCACCTTATGATCCTATGAACTGAAATGTCTTTAAATTCATGTTCTATAAAACCATAGTAGGAAATTAATAAATGTTGAATCACACTGAATATTATTCTATAGTTTTTGCAGTACTTTCATATATATTAAATCCTCACTAACAAACTTAAATTCATATTAAATTAATCAACATAAAAGAATAAATGTACTTTAAATGTACTTACCCTACTGCACAATAGTACATTCCTTTATCAGTCATTTTAATTGGCCAAAATTCTAGAGTATCATCATTGAAAATGATCCTCTTACTTGAGTTCAGGGACATTGTTCTATTTGGTCCATTGTGTTTTGACCACCTGACAGTATAGTTTCTATGATGATGATGAGCAGTAGACAGGCAGCATTTCAAGTGATAAGGTTCACCTTCCAGTGCAGTGATGTGGTTTCGGAAAACACACAAATCTTCACAAGAAAAGTAGAGGTAAAGGGGAAATATGATTAAAAAGTAAAAATACCATCTTTAAAACAAAACAAAAAACAAACAAACAGGTAGTAGAAAAATTATATTAGCTAAACAAAGGAATTCTAGAAGGCTATTTCTAGAGCTGTACTCCAGGGGCTACTGGCCTCCTCTAAATTGTATTATGTGGCTGTCTCCTTCTCCCCCAATATTCTGATGTAACTAAAATCAAGTTAAAATAAGCATCAAGGACAACCTTGAAAAAAAGTCCCAAAATGGTAACATGGAGCCAGACAGGTTTTGTCTTATAGAATTATAAGATTATAGATTCATTTAGTTTAATCCTTTCTTTTATAGATAAGGAAACTGAGGTAGAGTGACTAAGTTTCCTAAATCATAAAAGTTATACATGTCTGAGTGAGAATTGGAACTCAGATGCTAGGACTCCAAACCAGAGGTCTTTCCTGATACCTTTGAAAAGGACAAGAATCTTATCACCATGGGAGAGAAAGCATTTCCTCCCACTTTGTTTTGCTGTTAGAGTGAGACAAGGGAAATTACAGGCAGCCATCTGGTTACTAAATTTCTTCCTTTCAGTCACCACCATTCTAAACCAGGCATGGAGAAAAGTGAGTTTTTGTATATGTATGTGTATATTGGAGGGTGGGGAGAATTATATAACTGAAAGTATGTATGAATTATCCCTTCTTCTAAATAAATTAACCACTCCACAATTTCTATCCATTACCATAGATAATAAAGAGTTAATTATATGAAAATGTGCTTTCTATACCCTCTAATCACACCCTTAATCTTTCTGCTATCACTTGTCCTTTCTATGGTTGTCATCTTTTTTTTCTTTTCCTAGGATGCAACCTTTTTCTAGTTCAGGTTAAAAAACAAAAGCTCCCCCAAACACTGAATATACAGGTTGTCCCAAAAGTCTTAGTGCAGCTATAAAGTTAACTTAAAACTGCACTGACTTTTAGGACATCCTGTATATCTCTCCCTCCGCTGAAACTGCTAAATTCTATCAGATTAGTACTACATACTACATATTCCTCTAAGAAGTACAGCTTCTTTCCTTTGAAAACTGATCTCAACCTGTTATCAAAAAGGATAGAAATGTTCATAGTTTCCTGTCTGATGCTTGCGGATTGTTGCAAAACCTCAGTGTCTCAGCCTGAGGTTTTCAAGAGGTCATTCTACACATCCTGTAGCCCCATCTGCCCTATTAATTTAGGGGGTTTGACTAAATTTTCCCTAGATCCTAACTTACTAGGACTGGAAAATTCTTTAATAATCACAAGGAGTTACAGAGGAAACAGAAAAGTAAAAACTGAGTAATTAGCAATAAATTGTAATAAATTAAGTTAAAACAAACTAAGTAATAAATTCCTTCTTTGTGGTTAAAGAATGTCTATCATCAAAGCATGAAGGCATTAACTAACCATAATGATTAGTTACCAAGGAGAAGGGACTAAAACAAAATACACTGAAGATACTTCTTACCAATGCTTATAAACATTCATCTCCAAGGAAAGGGGTATTCTAATATTCTAATAAAAACATGACCAAAGTGACCCCTATTGCATGCTAATTGTAGGATCAATTTAGCTGATGTGAAAGTCTGTTCATTTGATGTCTGTGTCAAGACAGAATAAGCTCAATACTTAAATAGGAAAGTAAATCACTTCAAATAGGAAAGTAAATCTTTATTCTGAAGAATAAAGAAAAACTTATAAATGGATTATGGACTGTGTGGAGGGAGTTTATTGAATACATACGTTATGATGTGAGCACTTACCTGCGGTACTTTGCTGCACAAATACCAAAAACAAAAAGACCAGGATTCTCAAAGGCATTTTGGAGGTTCAGGATTCTACTACAAAGACAAAATAATAGTGACTCAACTAATGTGCTCAGAAACAGATCATCTTTACCTTGAGGACACATTAAAAAAATTATTTTGATTTGTTATTCAGTCGTGTCCAGCTCTTTGCGAGTCTATTTGGGGTTTTCTTGGCTGAGATACTGGAGTGCTTTGCTACTTCCTTCTCTAGCTCATTGTACAGATGAGGAAACTGAGCCAAACAGAAGTTAAGTGCTTTTCCCAGGGTCACAAAGCTAGGAAATCTCTGAGCTTAGTTTTGAATCCAGGAAGATGAGTATCCCTGACTCCAGGCCCATCACTCTAGCCACTGTGCCACCTAGCCACCCTCTTGACTCATTACCAGTCTACTATATCCTGAAGTTTTTCTGGTAGCACCACTACAGTGTTCTAAACACAATAAGCAGTCAACAAAATGTTTATTAACTTGACTTTGTACCTGCCTGCCCTTGCTAGATGTTTTACATATATAGTGGTAATTCATGCAATGTATTTTTAAAGTAATAATTCTATAGATGGAAAATTACCAGTTCCATTAATATTCCTATCCCTCTTCTCCTCACCCAGATTTCTTTTAGGCTTACTCGAATACCTGCTAGATCCTAGGCAAAGGCAGCACTCAGACCCCTGCTATGCTTGGAATTGCCATCGGAGTATGTGTGTATATGTGTGTGTCAGGACAGGTAGAGAGGAGAACAGTAACCAAAATTGGAGTCTCCCAACTATATTACCGATTTGGGGCTGGCAGGTTGTCATTTGCTTTAAAAGTGACTTGAAGTGGAAAAAGTATCTTCATTCTTAGCCATTCAGCCAGACCTTATTTATACACATGGCTCTGCCATTTTCAGACAGTGGCAGGACTTAGGGGGATATGATTCTCAAGTCAGTGATAGGTTGGGAAAGAGGAAGGTTATTTCTTCATCTGTTTCCAGGCTTCCACATCCTTCTCTTTTCTCATCCATCCAGCCATACAATCTTCCACCTGATCCAGGAGCTCTATTTAGTCAGTTAATCAACAAGGTCCCATAAGCACTTTCTGTGTGTCAGCTACTATGTTAATCATTGGGGATACAACACTGTTCCTGTCCTCAAGGAGCTCACATTCCAATGGGGAAGAAAACATTTCAACAATTATGTATGTCTAAGATATATACAGTATCAATGAGAGGAATTCTCAAAGAGAAGTCACTAGAATAGAATATGTGGGGGAGAGGTGACAGCAGGACAATCATAACTAACATTTATAGTGCTTACTATGTGCCAGGTACTGTATTATCCCATCTGATTCCCACAAAAACCCTGGGAGGCAGGTGCTAATATTATCCCCATTTGACAGATGAGGAAACTGAGGCAAAGAGTGATGAAATGACTTGCCCAGGATCACACAGCTAGGAAATGTCTGAGGCAAGTTTTGGACTCAAGTCTTCCTAACCTCAGGCCCAGCACTCTATCCACTGTAACACCTAGCTGCCCCTGAGAGACTTCTCACAGCAGGTGGCATTGAAGTCTTAAAGGAAGCCAGTAGGTCAAGGTACGAAGAGAAACAATACTAGCCATAGAAAAGGCACCAAGTCAGGAGATTTGTGAGAAATAACAGTGTCTCCGGATAGCAGAGTACAAGGAGAGGAATGAAATGTAACAAGACCAGAAAAGTACATTACACTTAAATGTATGAGTTACGCCACCAAATGATAAAACAGAGTTACAGAAATAACAAATGTACTTATTCAGTAACATAAGGACCTTTAGCAATTAAAAAAAATACCTATGGAAAGTACCAACTGCTGCCTTTTAGATTCATTTTTAAAATTTTTTAAAGAAGTAAAGTGCAGTTCAGCTCAATACACAATGATCTGGGACTTTTCCCCCACTCACATACGTTTTTCAAACCTCTTTTTTTGAACTCATCTCAGATTTACTACGCAGAAGAATTTCCTTTATGATGCTCATCTGAATACTTTTGTCATAGCCTTCTAAAGGCCACTTTTATGTTTTCATAAGATACTGTAAAATAAGGTATTCAGAGATTCTTCAGCATTTATGATGAGTTAATTCTTATTTTCAATATGAAGCCTGCTAAAAGAAAAAAAGGTTTTCATGTATACAAATTGTCCTTTGTGTACCTAATTAGATTATGACACGACTTCAAAATACCTGTAATAGTTTTCTTAAAATGGATGCCAGATGTTAGAAATGTTGAAAGGGATGGTTTTAGGGAAACATGGGAAGACATATGAAATAATGTAGAATGATGTGGAAAAAAATCAAAAGAATCATTGCTATAATAACAATAACATTATAAATTCAAACATCTTTGAAAGACTTAAGAACTCTGATCCACACAATGACCAAAAATAATTTCAGAGAACCAATGTTGAAGGAAGGCAACCTCACCAGGGAGATGATGTTATCAGGGTTCAGAAGAAGACATATTTTTTGGACAATCATGCAAGAATATGTTTTTCTTGACTATGCACCTTTGTTCCAAGAATTTTCTCTCCCCCCTCCCCAATGGGAAGGTGGAAGACAGGAGGGAGTGTAAATAAGTTTTTATTCATTGAAAAAATTAAATATCAAAAGTGAGTCCAAGACAAAAGGACGAATCTATTCCTTGATTGTGTAACCAAGTTATTATTTTTTTAAGTCAACTTGGAAAATGCCATAGATTGTTAAAATTGGGCTTTTAGGTAAACTGGATGATATATGCTGATCAACCTACTGGGGTTACAGGAGATCATAGAATTAATCCATTTAGAGCTGGAACCCACCTCAGAAACCACTGAGTTCAACTTCATATTAGAAAGGAGGAAACTGTTGCCCAGGTCACATCAGAGATAGATTTAAGTCTAATTCTTCTCACCCCAGAGCTAGCATTCTTTCCATTGTACCACACTCCTACAATCTTTAGTGGTAAAGGCTTGAAGAGGAAAGAGAAAGCTACTTTTCCTTCCACCATGCTTAAAAGGGCATATATGTTTCTCCACTTCCTGCCTGTAACTACCCCTTAACGAAGTGAAAAGGGAAAAAACAAACAAACCATTCAGCCTCTCTAATGATTTAATGTCACAGAAACATATCTACATATATTAAACCTTATAAACATATTTTGGTGACAAAAAAGTGATATGATTACTACTAACAAAACCAAGCCATACACCTGGGAATCTATGGGATGCTATCCTATTTAATTCCTCATCAACACCAAAAAATCAAGTATTTTCTCCTTTCACTCTAGCAAAGCAGTAGTAATTGATAGCATACATATTTGTTTTTGATTTTTACTCTGGATTCATTTTCGTCTGCAAATCCAGGCATGGGGAGAATTAGAGAGGGGAAAAGAAAGATAACAAAAGTGAAGGAAAAACGTTTACCTCCTCATTTCAGAGGGAGGAAACCTAGACCCAGGACAGTAAAAGTAATATAGAAAGTCACACAGTACTAACAAAACTGAATTAGGATTTGAACAGAACTCCTCTGCCCCCCAAAAACAGTTCATTACACTACATTGCACTGTGAAGTAGATTCCCAAGGGATCAGACAACTAATAACTTTCCTGAGTCTGAATTCCAACTGATCCTGGCTCGATCCAATAATCATTTTACCAGGTGCAAATGAAGGAAATTCTAGCTTCAATCTCAATGTACAATGCTATATAACAAAGAACTTTCCTAGCAGGTGCTAAGGACAAAGAGGGACAAGGAGAGACTCCTGGTCTGGTATCCAATTCCTAAGAAGGAAAGACGATTCCCTGGTGAGTAGAATGAGCAGGCAAAGTGTCATTTTCACTAGTGAAGCCTTTGTGTCCCTAGTATTGGGTATCTACTCCTGTCTCCCGTACAAAGTTGCATCACAGATCAGTCTCCCGCCAAAGGAGGGGTAAAGTAATAGTTATCTTTTGCTTACCTTAAATAAGTGTCGTTGAAGGCTGAGGTGGGGGGCGGGGAGAAGGTGGACTGTGAGGGGATGACCCCGTGCCTTACCAAGGGTAAAATATTAGGGGGTGAAAAAGTTCAAGAAGTTATCTGAATACTCCCAGAAGAGCTTGAAATAAGCAAACGGAAAATGTAGGATCCTGGGGAAGGAGAGGGGAGATTGTGATAAAAGATAAAGACAAACTAGGAAAAAAAATGAAGAAAAGAAAGTAGGGGGAGGATAACTTCTCACTGCAGAAGAAAGTGAAAGTTTGGTTGGGCTGCAGGTACGGAGCCAGAGGAAGGAGCTGCAGGAAAGACCTTTCCTGAACTGGTAGAGGCAGACTTGGGCTGTGCTGGGCGCTCGATCTAGCCCTCTCTCTGCTTCTTTCTTTGCCTGGGCACAGAGTAAGCAGCTCTAACTTGCCAGCCTTGCCCGCAGGCCTGGGCTGTCGAATTTCCTGCTCCGGAGTTTGGCTAAAGGCCGCTGTGGGCTCCCTCCCCCGCCTCAGAAAGTCGCCCCAGCCCAAGTGACTTTCCTGGCCGCCCTTGCCCCGCCGGGAGGTGGGGTGCGCCCAAGGTTTCTCAGCCTTTGCTTTGTGCGTGCCCTCCACCTTCGGCCCAACATAATGGGCGGGCTGGCTTGGCGGTTATGAATCTCTTAAAAGATGTGCGTTTTCACTTCTCTTTCTTTTAGAGATTCTTAATCCCAGAGACAAGTCTCGGGTTTGGTTTTTTTGTTGCTGTTGTTTTGGGAAGGGGGGTGGGGTGGGTTTGATTTTTTGTAAAAGGAAACTCAAGAGTGATCATTGCATTGCTTAATAGTGAAAGTGGGCTGGAGGAGAATGACGGAAGAAATTTAACAATGGTTTAAGAGGCAAACTCTTGAAGATACTGCTCCAGAAGTGGTGGAAGAAGCCGTCCTCAGGGAGAGGTTGTAGATATGCTTAGGTGACATTAAATCATTAGAGAGGGAGAATGTTTTTTCACTTTTCACTTGGCTTTGGCTCAGGCCAAACTGGTTTTCGGAAGCATGTTTTTTGGTCATACTTTTTTTTTTTTTTAGACAAAACTCTTTATTTTACACATCCCTTAGCAGTCCTTCCACGACCAGGAGCCTAGGGGCCTCCACTGGTCGGTCTCATCGCAGCCTCCCGGCCTCCCGTTCCGACTCCAGCAGGGTGAGCACGTCCCCCTCCCGCACCGGGCCCTTCACGTTGCGGATGATGGACCGGCTCGTGTCGTCCACGAATTCCACACGCACCTGGGTGCACTGGCCCTGAGAACCGGTCCTGCCCAGTACCTTGGTAACCCGAGCCAGTTTGATGGGCTGCACGCGGCCGGGGTCCATGATGGCGGCGACAACAGAAGCGAGAGAGACGAGAGCTGGTCATACTTTTAAACGCAGCCTTCTTGTTAATAGAAGATTTATTTTATTCTCTCTCGTAACTACAAGATCTTGCATTCCATTTTTTTTTTTGCCTTTTTGATTTCAAAACAGTTCTTCAAAGGGTACCTTCAAAAATAAAGGAAAAGAGTCAAAAGGGATAGTGAGTGGAGAGCTTTCCTCCCAGCTCAGTCCAGAGCCCAAAGTGCATTTGCCTTGTCATTTGCTACTCTTTCTGCAACGCGCTGAGTAACAGTTACATGTTTTTTGAGCTACATGTCTGGGTGGCTTGCAGTGACTAGAACCTGGCTTGCTGTCCTAGGCTTTATGTGACGTTAAAATTCTGTTTCCTCCACAGCCATGACTATGAAGCAAGGTTACCAAGTCAGGATGGTATAAAAATAACGGCAGCAACAGGAGCAGCGGCTGCAACAGTAGTAGCAGCGGCTGCAACAGTAGCAGCAGCAACAGTTTAAGGTTTGTAAGATACTTTACATACGTCATCTCATTGGAGCCGCTCAGAAACCCTGTTAGTAGGGGGCTAATAGGATTTCCAATAAGCAGAAACCCACATTCCACTATCAGAGCGTGAATGAACTCCAATCACAGGACCCAAAAGATACTTTATTCCAGTACAGCCCCTTTAGACATTACACACCTCCATTTTGATAGCATGGTTGGGTTCTTAGGAATCTTAAAATCATTCTCCCCTGACTACCTCCTCTTCTTCTCAGTGTCAAGTATCAGAATCCTCAACATTACCCAGTACCTCTTTCCAGAGCCCACATGATAGGCCACTCTGGGACCAAAATGCCCATTTTTGGATAACAGGTGGAATATATGTGGATGTTATGTAATTGGTTCTAATTGGCTATACGGCTATGTAGCCAAAATTGTCAGCATTTTCAGAAAGACCTGAGTTGATTTGGGGCCACTTCTTGGCTTCATTTGAGTCTGAGAGAGGTTGGTATCTCTTCTCAGGCACCTTATTGAGAGATTATGTTGCAAGGGGAAAAACCTCAGAGGCTTTATCCCCTCTGAAAACATATTTCCTTTCAAAGCAAGCCTCTGACCTTGGATTTTGTGAGGAATGACTCATTTGGACCCCCACTGTATTCTAATCAGCATTAATCAGTTTGATGTTTTACATAAATCATATAGGGATAATTAGATAGGATTGGTTCTTATGGCAGGCCTTTATAGTAGGTTTCAAACTTTAATGTGAGGAAGTTGGTTCATTGAAGACTCCTGCTCTATTCCAATAAGTATCAATGAATTTGATGTGGTTATAAGTTCTGTATATTTGGCCCCAGAGCTGTAGATACTAAAATCACTTGCACAATCATAGGCACTTAGCTAGTGGCCCTCCATCCTTGTCTTTCCTTGTCATGGTGGGCAAGTCCAGTGTGTGGTGGAGGTGATTCAACTATATGGAAAATCCCCCCAAATTATTTTTGTACCTTTGGGATGGTCTCTCTTGTCCAACATGAGCAGGGGTCCGTCTTATGGCCACCTAGTCAGTGGAGATGCCCTATGCTTCACTCATCTTATGACCACCTTGTAACAACCTAGTTAGCAGAAATATTGCCTTCCATGTGTCAAACAATGGAATTATTCTGTCTCTGGTATAGCTGTTCTCGAATGCTTAGATATCTAACACTATAAAAATAGGCCCCTGGAAGGAGGGGACATCTCAGATTTTGCCTTGTTTCTGCAAAGGACCCAAAGGGGAAGTACATACCAGGTTGAATTTCTGTGGATAGCTTCCCCAACAGATACCGGGCCCTAAAAATTGGACTCTCTTCTCTGTCTGCACCCAAATTCTCTGAACCCAAGGCAAGTCTTTTCAAGCTTAGTGAGTCTACCATGATTTACCCTAACTTCATTTTTCTTTAAGAAGGGTTCCTGACTATGCTGAGAATGTTTGATTTTATGACAAATTTGTTTAAATGTATAAGCTCCAGAGTACTCAAATTCTGCTTTTTAAAAATTATATGGGCATAATTTTAACTTTTTAAACATAGGCCACTAATTGAGGTTGACTTTTTCTTTCCCCACCAATTTTCTCACTTTCATTTTATTAAGATCAGGAAGATTCAGCAGTGAAATTGCTAGTTCCTCATTTTCAGCCAGCTATTCACCTAATTTTAAAACTTTCTGTTAGCAGGGTTAAAACAGAATTTTCTGTTTTCAAATTATTTTAACAAGGAGTAATTAAATAATTCTTGCCATCAGTAGAGAAATTTCTCAAATTGGTTGAAGGGGAACTTTTGGGGCCTTACTGGAGAGATTCTAGACCTTGACAGTAAATAGTCAAGGCTATGACCATGGTAGGAACAAAGTAGGCTTATTTTAGTTTTACAGATATGAGGAAAGGAAAATATTTTTTTCATTTATATTTGCTTAGGATTGTCAGAGCTAAATTTTCATGAAAATTTAAAGGAAAATAGGCATACATTTTGCTAAATGTTCCCTTATGAAGCACCTTTAGGCCCTACTTGACCGGTTTTAGGACATTTGAGGTTAAACCCAAAAATTTAGAACTGAAAGTAATTGGAGAAATTGCCAAAACAAATTCCTGAATATTAAAGTGTTACCTGTAAGGAAAGACATTGGGTAGGAAATTATCCCCCTCTTGCTTCATATCAGAGGGAGATAATCTCTGATGACTAAGTTGGAGAACTTCTCAGATGAAATAGCTAAAAAGGTGTGGACCTTGGGAATCTAGTCCAATTCGAAGTTTCTCTGGAGATGCCATTCCTGGTCAGGGATGGCTGCAGGAGAAATGGGGTCTGGTATAAGAAAAGAAATGGATCCTACAGAATCCCCATTAGGACAGGCTGGAAAAAGGGTGGATTCCCTGTCCAAGGGGTTGAGGATGACTAAAGAAAGAGCTATTAGGCTGTGGAAAGTTTGTTTTGAGAATACAAAAGGTTTGGAGAATTGTTTTGGCCAAAGTATAGAACTTTTGATTACTTAGAAAGCTATGGAATCTTATTAAATAACATCCCAAATTATCTTGGAACAAATGAGCAATATTTATTTATTTATTTATTTTTAAAGCAATTGGGGTTAAGTAACTTGCTCAAGGTTACACGGCTAGTCATTATTTATGCGTGGGTGCTCATTTTCTGAGGCCGGATCTGATCTCAGGTCATCCCAACTCTGAGGCCGACGCTCTTACTGCGCCACCTAGCCGCCCCTTTAGGGCAATTGGGGTTAAGTAACTTGCCCAAGGTTACACGGCTAGGTTTTTGTTTGTGTGGATTAAGTGTCTGAGGCCTGCTCCGAACCAATCTATTCACTGCGCCACCTAGCCGCCCATGAGCAATATTTAGATATCGCTAAACTCTTCATCATTCTCAGTTTTTTCTTCCTGTGATTATACTTTGGCAAAAAGTCTAGAGGAAAGGAACTTTAATTAGCTCTTCTCTCTATCAGGGACTTGTTCTGAAAACAAAATGCACTTTAAATGGGTGAGCCCAATTGGCAAATTACACTAACACACACTGTATTATTACTAAAGTGTTTTATTGATAAGATTCTAAAAGAATTAAGGTAATTAGGTTACAGATTATCTTAGGTTACTGCTATCTTAGACTGACAGCAGAACCTTATTTTGATGGCAAGTGAAGTTTAATGACACTACTGCAGTTCAAGTCAATTGTTTAGGTAAATTAAAATACAGTAATACTTATGTTGAAATCAATTGGTTAGTGAAAATAAGTTAAAATTATATAAATGAGGCTATAGTAAGGGAAAGAATCATTGAAGATAGAATTAAACAAGAATATGTTTATATTAAAAATAGATATGGGAATAAATTAAGTACACGCACACCTAATAGAGGTCCCAGCTGGCACAGCTTCTGTGGGGATCTCTCAGTCTTTTTTTTAAAGGCAGGGCAATTGGAGTTAAGTAATTTGCCCAAGGTCACAGGGCTAGTAAGTGTTAAGTGTCTGAGGCTGGATTTGAACTCAGGTCCTCCTGAGTCTAGGGCTGGTGCTCCATTCACTGCACCACCTAGCCCCCCCTGGATCTCTTAGTCCTATGAGCCTGGACACCGGGTCTGTGACTAGATCTCCAGCCTTCTCGCAGAGGCTGAAGGGGATTGAACCACTTGACTCTTCAGGACAGGGACCCCCTATTTTCCAAACACTAAAAATATAAGGAATGATTTAGTTTACATCAAAAGGGGCAAAGGGAAAGGGCAGCACTGCAGCAGCAGCGTCTGTAACTGGAGGAGTGAGGCACTGTGACTCCAGATGCAGAGAGTGGGAGCTACCAGTGGAGCCCTGTAACCCTTTATTAGGCGAGAAAGATCCTTAGTAGCTTTCATAGTATTAGGGCTGATTACAGCCACACCAAGGTCATTTTGAATAGCTCACAGGGATAGGGCTTTGTAAGTAAGGGTGGTGTTTCACAGATAACACAGGGAGGCACTGGAGTTTTCAGTCTCCAGTCTCTAACAGGTTCACTTTTGATCAGGTCAGACATGTAGAAACCTTCAGAGGGGTTAATAATATGCTTTATTCTAGTCTAGTGTTCTCAGAAAGGTTGCTGATAATGGGGGCACAACTCCTACAGCATTCCCTAATCATCCTTCTTGCAGAGGCTGTCAAGAAGTGGGGGCAACTACCCCTAATCGAGACAGATAGAACTTGTGCACTCACTCCTCTTCAAGCCTCAGGGAGGGTTGGTTGATTCTTCTACTCATTACCCATAGTTCCTCCTCCCATTCCCCATGGTTTCCCCCACTCACTGACCAGTACCCACTTGCTTTATAGGGCAAAGACAAAAATGATATCTTGCCAACATTAAGCTCACATGTCAACTTTAGCAATATCATCATTCTGTGCAAACGTAGTAAATGTCAATTATGTCACCCCTGTATCTCATGGTGCAGTTGCAGTCAGAATATCTGTGATTCTAGGAATTACTATCTAGAATCCTTGAGGCTATTCTGAGATTTATTATCAAACACCTGGAAACTAGACATTGCCATAGCCATGGATCGTGAGAAACTGAACTAAAAAAGAAAACAAAATCCTCCTTACATACAGGTGGCCAGTCTTAAAGTCATGAAAAGCCACAAATGATCACAGTCATCAATGATCAAGGGTGCTCAGATTAGAAAAGACCAAAGTAAAATGAGCATATTGGTTATAAAAGACTCAAATTTGAAAGGAAAACACAAATTTGCATGTACATGGACTTAATTTGAGTGATTTGGAAGGAAATAGAGAAAATAGAGGAAAAGAAAGCAATACTTATGTATGACCTATATCAAATTGCTTATCTTCTGAATGGGGATGGGTGGTAAGGGAGGAAGGGAAAGAATGTGGAACTCAACATTTTAAAAACAAATGTTAAAAATCGTTATTACATGTAACTGAGAAATAAGATATACAGGCAATGGGGTATAGAAGTCCATCTTGCCCTACAGGAAAAGAGAAGGGAAAGGGGTGGTAGTGATAAAAAGGAGGGCAGATTGGGAGAAGGGGTAATCAGAATGCATGCCATCTTGGGCACAGGGAAGGTAGAGATGAGGAGAAAATAGGGAACTCAAAATCTTGTGGAAGTGAATGTTGAAAGCTAAAAACTAATTAATAAATAAAAATGTTTATGTAGATATGCACAGGTTTATAGTCATACATGTTTGTTTATATGCATATGTATAGATATGTATATGTATCACACACATATACATATATGTATCTATGTACATTATCTCAATAATTTTGAATAAAGAAAACAATAAATATTTTCCATTCATTCATCTGTAAAAACAAACAAATAAATAAATAAAATTTACTTTAAAAAAAGCAAATAGCAAGAGAAGAATCTAAAACAATTCTTCAAAATACCCTCTAAGTGATTAAAATCTTCAACTAAAATCCTGGTATCAGTTTTTGGTAGATGATGTTGATATCAGTATTTGTTAGTATTTATCTATATAAAAATGTTTTTGAAGAAATGCATAAAATCTTATTATAGATCAGCATTAACAGATAAACATGTGTAATCAATTTTGATGATAAGGAGCATTAATTTTGAACCACATTTAATCAAAATGCTATCCTCTCAAAAAAGAATTCCTTTCTCAGTAGTAGATATGTATTACAAAATTGTACTCAGTTATTATTATTATATATTCATTTTCTCTCTTGTTATATAAATACACATGTGATGTTTTGCAGGCAGCTAAGTGGTGCAGAGGCTAGGGTGCTTTACCTGTAGTCAGGAAGACTCATTTTTCTGCATTCAAATCTGGCCTCATACTCTTATTAACTGTATGACCTTGGGCAAGTCACTTAACCCTATTTGCCTCCATTTCCCCATCTGTAAAATGAGGTAGAGAAAGAAATGGCAAACCACTCCAGTATCTCTACCAAGAAAACCCCAAATGGGGGCTCAAAGCATCAGACATGACTGAAAAAAACAAATATTCTCCATTTGGACTCTTGGCCTATAAAGCCTAATATACTTAGTGTCTGTTACTTTACAGAAAATGTTTGCTAACCACAGAAAAAAAAAAAAGGACTCCAAGACTGAGACAATGAAAATCCACAGCTTAGTGGGTCTGACAGGAATGAAGAACCAACAAAAGGGATTGAGAGGGTGCAGTTGAACAGAGAGAAGGAAAACAACAAAGAGAAACAGAAGAAAGAGAACAGAGGAAGCGGATACTGTGGTTTTCCTCGATCTGCCTCCAGATTAGGGTGATGGTATGGCAGCTCCCAATTTTTCTCTCTCTTTTCTTCTCTGAAGTGTGCTAAGGACATTCCTTTGCCAGGATTTCAGGATAGTGTTTGATGTAGAACAAGGTCTTATTTGTTATTTCTGCTTCTAAACTGATCCTTTGAGAACTTTGAACACTTCATTTGATTAAAATGGATGAGAATCGTAGCATCAGAATGTCTTCCCATCTCTTATAGGACAGCTTATAGGGGGAATGTGGAAGAATTTACTGGTAGTCCCAGAAGTTATAGGCTTATTTGGGCCCAAGTGGATATTTACTTATGAAATTACATATGGAGAGACCTTCTAAACTTGCCTTGAGGGTAAAAGTGAAATAAAGTTAGAATCAATTGAAACTACATCAATACACAGAGCCAATTACAGATGAGACTTCTATAAAAGTCCTGTCCTAAACTGATGCTATTAGTAGGAAAATAGCCTCAGCTTACTTTCTCAATTAAAGGATCAAAAGCCCTCTGACAGAGTACTTATAGCTTTTAAGATTTTGGCTTCTAGGGGAAGCTAGGTAATGCAGTGAATAGAGCACTGACCCTGGAGTCAGGAGGGCCTGAGTTCAAATGCGGCCTCAGATACTTAACACTTACTAGCCGTGTGACCTTGGGCAAGTCACTTAACCCCACTGCCCTGCACTGACCCCTCCAAAAAGCAAAAATAACCCCAAAAAACAAAAACATTTGGGCTTCTGTATATGAATGATAAGTCAGATTCTATATATGTTCATATATGTATGTGTGTGTATGTGTGTGTGTGTCCATGTGCATATATGTATATATTTTTTCTTTTTTTTCTCTTTATTGTAGGCAATCAAGGTTAAGTAATTTGTCCAGAGACACACAACTAGTAGTAAGTTTCTGAGGTTAGATTTGAACTCAGGTCCTCCTGAATCCAAGAGTGGTGCTCTATCCACTGCACCACCAGGCTGCCCCTATGTGTTTTTTCTAACAAGTAACATCAGTTCATTTGCATTCCTAGAGGAAAGATGACACTTGGAATAACATAATTCTAACCAAACATATCCTAAGAAATGTCATAGAAACTACAAAACTCAGAAAATTAATAAACTAATTGAGATAACTGATAATTTCATAAAAGAATAGGATATGAAATTCATACACAAAACTGGTAGCATTTATATGCAACACTAATACAATCCAGGAGGAATTAATAGAGAAGGAAATTTCATTCAGAGTAATTAGGAAAAAAAAATATCTGGATATCGGCATAAAGAGGTATGTTCAATATGTAAATAAAATCAGAAAACACTTTAAACAATACCTTAAGTAATTGACAGAATAGCTATTGTTCATGATTAGACTGGGTCAATATAACAAAAATAATATTACTTGTAGTAGCTTGCAAATTTAGCACTCTCCTTATCAAACTAAGGGAATGCCTTATATAGATAAAAAACATAATTTTAAAAATTCCTTTGAAAGAATTAAAGATTTTGAATGTCAATGGATATTAAAAAAAAGATATTAATGAAGACTGTTTTTCTATATCTCAATTTACATATTAAAGCCACAATCCCCTAAACTCTTTGATACTGATTTAAAAAACAAAAGAAAAGAAAAGACAAGTATATCAGTGGAACAAAATCAGAAGCAACTGAACTTGATAACCCAATTTACAACATAAACTATGAAATGGGAGAAAAAAACTCCCTAGAAAAACTAGAAAGCAGTACAGCAAAAAATAGTTAAACCAGAATCTCATACCATACACCACAATATGTTCCAAATGTATACTTGACCTAAAAACGAAAAGTTATACCACCTTAAAAATCAACTGAAAATAGAAGTAATGGAGAGTTCTTAACCATGAGGAAGAAATGAAAGATAAAATAGAAAATTTTATGACATAAAATTGAAAGGTTTTTGTATGAACAAAATCAGTACAGCTAGTATAAGAAAGGAAGTTGTTCAAGAACAAAATCTTCACCTTATATATCTCTGATAGGAGTATAGTATCTAATATTTATAGGAGATAAAACCAAATATATAAGACCAAAAGTCATTCCTCAGTGGATAAAGATGTAAAATAAACAATTCTCAAAAGATTTGCAAACTATTAACAAATATTTCAAAGCTTGTACCAAATCACTAATAATAAAATAACTCCCAAGCAATCTAATTTTGAGGTTTCAATCTCACAATCAGGAAATTTTGAAAGTTGACAAAAGAGAAATGGTCAATGCCATATGGGCTATGGGAAGACAGAAACAATAGTAATACACTGTTGGTAGATATATGACTTGGTCCAGCCATTCTGAAAAGCAATTTGAAATTTTTCTATAAAGAAAGTAAAATGTCCATATCATTTGTCTCAAGGATTCTATTGATTGGTATATACCCTGGAGGCCAAAAATGGGTCCTACAAATAAAAATATTCATAATAGTTCTTTTTATAGCTATGTAATGGGAATGGGAATTTGAAGATCTTCCCTGACCCTTAATAGACCTAGGGGGGAGTTTGAAGACCTCCTCTACTTTGAAAGTAAACCCTGCTCCCAATAGACTGAATGTAGTCACATGGAGCCTGTGCTGGGAGGAGTTTGCTGAAGGGAAGCAGAGCCCACAGGAAACTGGAAGTCAGAGCCAGAGAGACAGTGGGAGAGAAAGGAAGTTGAGGCAAGAAGAGGGAGAGGTTGTGAGTAAATATTGATCTTGTATTGGTTTATGGGAAAGCTATAGGATGGCATGGCTCTCTGCATTATTACAGCTTCTGAATATCTTTGGTACTATGATGGAATCAACTTACTGGTTTGGGGATTTAGTTTTCTGGTGTCTAAAGAAATGCTTCAGTTCTACACTCTATCTGGAGAGTTTGTGATCGAATGTCATGTGATACTTATAGTCATGGTCTTTATTATGCCATATGAGAAGATCTTAATTTTTTCAGTAAAGTAGAAGGCAGTTCCTAAAAACTGTAATTCTCTCATTCTACCCTACTTCCTAAACAGAAATAAAAAAAGAAATTGAATTATGAGATTATTGAAACTATGGTTATGTATGGCACCAGGAACAGCTTTGCAGAATGGCAACCAACTGCCTGTGGGGTACGATAAAATGTAAATGTGAAAGACTCTGTTTGATGCAGCCCCCCTCCCTAAAACAAAACAAAACAAAAAAACACTTTTTAGCAATCTGACAGTCTGAAAATCATATTGCTAAATTAAAATGGATCAGACAACCAAAAAAGGTTACATAGAGGCTAGTTAATATGAAAATATTTCCTCAAAGCAACTTTATGAGTCTTTTTTTATTAGTATATTAGTAGGAAATTAGTTTTACAAATTACCTAGTAGAGACCCTGATTCCTAAGGCAACAAAACACAGAGTAAAGAAATTTTTATGGGGAGCCTGCTATGGACAAGCTCTGAGTAACAGAGCAGCAAAACAAAAGACAAAGAACAAGGGTTAAGGCAGAACTGTGGTCCTCTTGGGGCACCCAGAGAAGACCTAACTCCAGGAATAAACAATAAGCCCTATGGGCAGCTGGATTGGGAGGTAGCCTCAGTCACAGGGATTCTCATCTCATAGACAGTGCCTGTGTGTGCATGTGTGTGAGTGGGGGGTGGGGGAGGTGTCAGACATCTGGGCAGGGGAAGATTGAAAGGACCTCTGCTATCAAAGTCAGGCCCAGCTACGCTGCCGGGATACAGTCTACAGTGAGAAGAAACCAGTGCCTGACCAGGGAGTGCAGAATCATTGTAGCTGGGATATTGCTGGCTATGGACACTTACAGGAGAGCTGAGTTCTAGGTTTCAGTTCCAGGCTAGAGGGGGGAACTGAAGGTTATCATCACTGGAGAGGCCTCAAAGAGCAATGGCACTTCTAGCATAGTGTGCCTGGGGATCCTAGCTGAGGCTTGGAGAGGGAAAGGATTACAGAGGTTGGGACCAGAACAAAGTTAAAAAAAAATAACAGTGAGAAGGACCTGAGGTCAGAGGCACCATCCTTCACACCCCAGGACTAGCGGTGATTATAATGACAAGCTGCTAAAAAAAAAAAGAAATTAAAATAAAAAAAGAAATGAGCAAGCAAAGGAGAAAGAACCCAACCATAGATGGTTACTTTGGGAATAGAGAAGACTAGGGTTCATTTTCAGAGGAGGATACTGAAGCAAAAAAAGTCTTAGAGTAACATCAAATGGTCACCTACCCAAAAAGAATTCTTTTTTTTTGTTGGGGGGGGCAGTTGGGGTTAAGTGACTTGCCCAAGGTCACATGGCTACTTTTTGTGTTGTGTCTGAGGCCGGATTTGAACTCAGGTCCTCCTGCCTCCAGGACCGGTGCTCTATTCACTGCACCACTAGCCACCCCCCAAAAATAATTCTTAGAAGGACTCAAAAAAGACATTAAAAATGAAATGAGAACTTCTTTCTCTTCCCCCTCCCACAATAGACATAGGAGCCCCCTGGGTGCCTTTTGCCACAATGTTCACTAATTTCCTCTTTTTCTGGTCTGGAGTGGACTGGTCTGGAGCTCAGTCACCTGGAAAGAAGCAGCAACTGAGCAGGGACCGGTAGCTGAGCACAACACAGAAGAAAATTGTTGCAACCTCAGGACGTGAAGAATATACAGTGGCTTTTATTAAAAAACAGATTGAATAATTCAGCATAGGAAAGAGACATTTAGCCAACATGATGGGAGAGGATCCAGAAACTTTCACCCAAGAGGAGACTGATAGAACTATTATTGCCTATCTCTACCCAACTGGTTTATTTGAAAAAAAAAAAAAAAACGGCCAGACCAATTATGGAGCATCCTGATGACGTTTTCCCAAAGCATAGAGCAATCCAATGGGGAGAAGATGGCCGTCCATTTCACTCTCTGCTTTATACTGGCAAGCCTATTACTCATTAAAACACAAAGTATATGGAATGGTAGTAGACCTAGACAAATGCTCAGATCACCTGAGAGCCAAAGGCCTATTGCCTCAAAAAAATAAACAAGATCTGATTGGCAGCAGATGGCTGATTAAGGAGGAACTAGAAGAAATACTAGTGGAAAAACTGTCAGATCAAGATCATATTCGGTTCGTTCAACTGCTGGAAAGGTTATTGACCTTGCCACGTGGTAGCACTGAAGAATACATACACAAATTTCTCAGTCCAAAGTCCAAGTTCAGTCCAAAAAAAGCTGATTGAACCTCTACACTATGACAGGCAAGGAATGGCCCACAGCAGTGGGGAAGGCTAAAGAAAAACTGCAAAAGCAATCGTTTATGAACATGAAGTGGAAGAATAAAAGTGAACAGAATAGATTATTTACTTTACTTTCCAGTAACACAGGACAGAGAGCAGCTGATGTTCCCATTCCAATTCCTTGACTGATTTGGAAAGCATGACATGGACTGCACAGTCTCAGGTGGAGGGAGATCTGCACAAGCAGGAGCAATTCCTTTAGCTACTGCAAACGTGTTATGTAGTTCTGTCTCTGAAAATGAAGTAGAATGGATGAGACAAGCTGGTCCACTGACTCCTGACCCTCAAGTCAAAGAACGGAGGAAACCAGGCCAAGAGGGAGCCCACAGGAAATTCACCTGGAAGAAATTCTAAGTCTTATTCAAAGGAAAGGATTGACTCTGCTGGGCAGCACTTTTAAAAATGTTTTGATCTGTGTAGTTTATTTTCAAACTATATGATATCAATATAGTTAAATTAACATCAACAGCTATACATACATACACAGATATTTCTATCCAGCTTTTTCTCTTTATTTTAAAAATCCTCTTGGAAAATTATTTTAGAAACATATTTTAGAGGATTTTACAACTGAAGTGAATTTTAGAAAATATCTAATCCAACTCCCTCATTTTGCAAATGAGGAATTTGAAACAAAAAAAAAAAAGAATTTTCATTACTTGATCAACCTTCCCCCTGCAACCCCCTCAAAAAAAAAAAAAGTTCATTGCCTGCTGGAAAACTTGAGTAATGAGCATATCTCCTTTACAAAGCTGCTCTTCAGATGTCGTCTATCATCAGGGCCATATTTGAATCTTTCTCAGCTTTATGAAATCTTCCTAAAGAATTTACATCCTGATCCTGGTGGCATAGGCTTTGATGATTCCACATGAGTAGGACTTTTGGAGAGGCCTCTAACTATAATGTTTGGGAAATTTTTTACTTTAGGAGAATGAATGAATGTGTTTTAAGCACTGGAGTGCTTAATACAAAAGTGAAATCATCTCTGTCCTTAATTAGCTTATATTCTAATGGAGGGGATCACACATAGATAAGCATAGTGGCCAGGGAAGGGAGTTGTGGTCTGGATTATCAGAAGTCATAGGAAGATGGTGAGTATAACAATAAAACAGTCCATTAACACACCCTTTCAGAGGCTGTGATATTGGTGATCAGGGAAAGGCAGAAGGGAAGAAATAGGAAGGTGTGGGAAGTGGCTAAAGATGGGATTCATGATCCCAGGGAGTACAGAGAGGCTACACAGGCTCTGGTGAGATATAGGACAGCAGGACAGGAAAGGCCAGGGTAAAGATAAGGATGTGTGGTCCCAGGAAGGACAGAGCTGAGTAGCTTAGAAAGAGTGCTGGAGTCAGGACCTGCATTCAGATCCTGGCTTTTATACTTCCTACCTGTCTAACCTTGAATAAGGCCCTTAATTTCTTTGAGTCTTGCTTTCCTCATTTGTAAAACAAAGGTATTGAGCTAGGTGATATTTGGGATTCCTTCTAGCTCTTAGTCTATAATTTTAAAAATGAAATTCCATTACATTGAAAAGATAGTCATTGTGATAAAAAAAAAATTCCTATAAGTAGTCCAGAAGCATAGTTCTGTCCATGTCATGTCCTTAAAATACATTCTGGGGGCTCACTTTTGCCACTGGAATCAAATATCAGCTCCTGTTTTGTCATTTAAAGACCATGATGATGTGGCCTAAACCTAACTCTCTAGTCTTATTACATATTACTCCCTTTAATTCACACACTGTAGTTCAAGCAAACTGGCCACCTTTCTCATATCTAGCAGTCCATATTTCATCTCTGTGCCTTTGTATTAGCTGACCCCTGTGTCTAGAATTAACTCCTAACTCACTTCTGCTTAGAATTCCCAGTTAACTTCAAGGTCCATGTTGCTGTCAAAGTCTTTCCTAATTTCACTTCATTTCCTCCCACCCCAACTATGCCTCTTCCCAAAATTTTTTTATTTACATAAACAAAACATATACAAATACATATATGTATGGATGTAAGTACATGATATGTACTGTCATCTCCTCTGGCTAAATTAGAAGCTTCTTAAAGAAAGAGATTTTTTTTTTTTGCTTTTGTCTTCTTATTTCCAACACCTCCCTCCTAGTAGGTGCTTAATAAATGCTGTTGACTGAATGAATTAAAAAAAAATGAAATGAGAGATTGAGGAAAAACTTTAAAAAAAAATAAGAACAATCCAAGAAAACCAAGAAAATTATGAAAAGAAAGTCAATCAGATGGAAAAACAGATCCAGAATCTTAAGAAAGTAAACAACTCCTTGAAAACTAGAGTTAGGCAAGGGGAAACCAACGATGCTATAAGAAACCAAGACATAAAAAAACAAAATAAAAAGAATGAAAAAATAGAAGAGAATGTGAAACATCTCATAAGAAAAACAACTGGGCGGCTAGGTGGCGCAGTGAGTAGAGCGCTGGCCCTGGAGTCAGAAGGACCTGAGTTCGGATCCGACCTCAGACACTTAACACAAAGACAAACAAAAACCTAGCCGTGTGACCTTGGGCAAGTTACTTAACCCCAATTGCCCTCCAAAAAGCAAAAAAAAAAAAAAAGAAAGAAAAGAAAAAAAAGAAAAACAACTGATCTTGAGAAAAGAGCAAGAAAAGAAAATGTAAGAACAATTAAGTAATGTAATTTACATTAAGTAAAAAAAAAGAATACTGATACAATAAAACAATAAATAATAAAAGAAAACTATTCTAAAGTTTTAAAAGAAGAGGGGAAAGTAGGGGTGACTAGGTGGTGCACTGAATAGAGCACCGGCCCTGGAGTCAGAAGGACCTGAGTCTGGATTCAGCCTCAGACACTTAACACAAAAACTAGCCATGTGACCTTGGACAAGTCATTTAATCCCAACTGCCCTCCCAAAAAAGCAAAAAAAAAAGAAAGAAAGAAAGAAAGAAAGAAAGAAAGAAAGAAAGAAAGAAAGAAGAGGAGAAAGTAGAAATAGAAAAAAATCCACCAATCACCACCTAAAAGAAATCCCAAGATAAAACCCTACATGAATATAATAGTGTTGGAAACACAGACACATTTGATACCAAAATATGGGTATCAAAAAAAATTTGTTGAGTAGAAGTTCAGAGGAATTGAATGTTTCTGACCAGAAGTATACTCCACCCTTCTTTAGGAAGGAGGACTCCTGAATACAAAAGTGAGAAAAACTTTATACCACTAGTTGGGGAGGACACTGTCTTCAGAGGATGGATTGGTTTGTTCTCTTCAGGGCTTCAATTTCCCCCCCTCCCCCGCCATCATCATATACTATCATACATCCCATGTTCTGTTAATAAGGCTCTAATTCTATTCAGGGTGTGTCACACAACATGCATGGGGTTTATTAAGCAAGGATAGTAGTAAATTTGGAATACTCAGTCATTGATTCCTCACTGATTTAAACCAGTTCTTATCCTGGTCTGAGGGTCTCCCAAAGCCCTTGCCTGCTTTCTGATTGATCTGGTCTGCCTGCAGTCTACTAACTCATTTTATCTTAGTTCAGTAACGTCTAGCAATTCTGTGGAAACTTAACTCCTTACTGTTTCTCACAATTTATTATAAGCTGTTTTTTTACTTCAGTAATTTTTTAATAACTTTGTGTAAACTTAACTCTTTCCTGTCTCTCACCATCCCTCATCTCGTTTTAAATAAAGATTGAGTTTCCACATTTTTCTGTACCCTAACTCCCAACAAAATATAGGGGGGCAGTCCCCTTTATAAGTACAGATACAAAGACTCAAAAGAAAATTACAAATAATCATCCCTTCAAGGTCCAAAAGTCTCTTCTCAGACAACTGTTTGGCGGGGGTGGGGGAGGAACACCATCTGATAGAAATCCTCCGGTCCTTAGGGTGCTTGTTCCAGTCATCTTCAGCACCACATCTCAGCCTTTTTGCCTTCCTCCTTTGTCCACTCTCCTACAAAAGTGATCTTGGAAAAAATTTAAATTACCATTCCTACACCTCATACCCTTATCGTTTTTATAAAATCAAAATTGGAACTTCAGCCAATTGTCATGTTCAAGAAACTCAAGTTAGAACCCAGTTTCTTATACTTTACATTAATCCATTATTAATTCCTTCATCAGGAGGATGAGATTTCGACAAACAATTTACATTAAGTAATCACTGTTTCAAATAATAAAACAATTCCAACTTCTGGTCATGTTATGTCTTTAAAGTATTTATAGAATAGTCCACAAACCATTTTTTTAACATTAACTAATTATAACAAAACTGAGACAAGTATGATATTAACTAGGTAACAGGATAATATCCTCACAAGCCTTTGACTTAATTGTCCCCATACTATTCCAAAGAACCAAAGGACCCTGACTTATACAGGAATATAGTTAGTATGGGTACTAACAACAAATAGGAAGTCTAAATAACCAGTTGTTGGGGCTAAAATCCTAAACCTAAAAGCTCAATTTAATAGTAACTTAAGATGTTCCAGAATCAATTATTTGAAAACTTTTGATACTTTGCTTACAAAACCTTTGATTATAGAAACATGCCATTAAGAAAGCACAGACATAACTAAGGCAAGGGAATGACATCTCCCCAACTCCATGTAAATTCCAGACAGAAGGTATCTCAAACTGCAAACTGCATCATTGAGTCAGGCCTCTGACAGGTGTCCATGTGGAAATTAAGTTGAGAGACTTTTACCTCAGCACATATAGAAAAGTTGTTCCCTCAACCTCCACTTCAGATCACCCTCTGCAGTTCATATGCATTCTTGCTGGGTTGATAGCTTCATGATCAGTGACTTGGATAGCCTTTCTTTATATCCACACCTGGAGTTTGTCTCAGAAAAATAGACAATTAACAGTCCCATCAAATCTTAAACAGCAAGCTCCAACAATAAGCTTCAGATATGACTATAATCTCACCTTGATTAAGGAACATCTTTAAAGGGAGCCTTAAATAACCTGTGTTCATTTCTATATTTATTTCTGTTCATAAAAATCAAATTTCCATTGAGATTATAAGTTATTGCTCTAATAGATCTGTATCTGCTTCCCAAGCCTATCTATCTTCCACTGACCATGCTTAATCTGAATTCATGCTAAAATTCTTTTCCCCAAACTGAAAATGGAAATCCCAACCTCAGTCTACGGGATAATGATTCAACATTGCATTTGTATCCTTATTTCCTTTCCTTCTCAAATTTGATAGAGCTACTAATTAACACCTCTCTTCTTAAAATACTTCCTCACACTCTCTCCACATACTTAAATCATCCGAAACTGACACACAAAAGATGTCCAGAGCAACTATCTAGAGACAGGGTTTGGATAACCCTCATTTGTCCCCAAACTTTCATTATCTGCCTTACATATTCCTAAACAAATCTTTATTTATCTTCCCAAATCTCTGATCCCCATTACTGACATAACTGTTTTGTAATAGAATCCTAACTTAAAACAAAACACAGAGGTTAATAGCTAACCTCACAGGCTGATAGAGTCTTCTATCTAATCATTCCCATAAACATTCAGAAAGAATGTCCTTATCTTCCACATGACTATACAAGAGCACCAATTTGCCCAATTATTTGATTGAAACAGAAAAATTCCATACATTTGCATTATGTCCAACTTTCCATTGATTACAGAACTCTGCCTTAAAGATTAAAAAAAAAGGGACCTGATTGGACAAAGCATCCGCATGCAATATCATATTCCCCCTTAGAGCCAGACTCAGAAATAGTCAGGTGGGAAACATTCCCTTCCAAAAGGCCAGGTGAAGACCTCCACATGTTAACAATACCTGAGTAATTTGTGGCATTTCTCTCAGACACTGATTTAATGCAGACAACCATACCTAAATTCAAATTAAAACATAATTAGCTGCAGTCCTAAGAACTCTTTTTACCCTAAACATCAAGTTTCACTAATTGAAGTTTAGAGCTAGATACAGATATTTTTCTCTGGTTGAATTGCAATAAGCAATAAAAGGTTTACCAGAACTCACATACCTAAGGGATTCCATTTAACAACTTTCCCATCTCATTTTTTTCCCCAAATGTTTTATTACCTTCTGGTTTACACCATTCATTTCTGCCAGATTTTGAGTTACAATTTTTTCCCCTATCCATGACCCCAGAATAGCAGTCCCAAAGGAGATCCCCTCATCCAATCTGCCCTCTCCTATCTCTTCTCCCATGCCCCCTTCAAGTTTTCCAGTAGGGCATGGTGACTCTCTATGCCCCAATGCCTATATATCTTATTTCCCAATTATATGTAAAATAGTGTTGATGATAGTATTTATATATTTTTAAAACATTTGATATTAAAACTTCGAATTCCAGATTCATTCCCTTCCTCCCTTGTCACCCACCCTTACTGGGAAGATAAGCAATTCAGTATATGTTGTACATATGTAGCTATGCAAAACATAGTATATATATTGTAAAATACTGACTATATTTCCCTCCCTCCTATCCCACCTCCCACTTGGTCTATTCCCTACTTTGATCCTGTCCCTTTTCAAAAGTGGGTGGCTCCAACTTCCCTACCCCCCAGCCTGCCCTCCCTTTCATCATTTTCCCCCATCTCCCTCCCCCCTACTCTCCTGTAGGGTGAGATATCCTATTTAGTATTATATCATTCTCTCCCTGAACCAAATTCAGTGAGAATAAGGCTTTACCTTTTTGCCTCCCTGTTCTTCCCCTCCTCTGCAGCCACTTTCCCTTGCCTCTTCTAGATGAGATACTTTATCCCATTCTGTCCCTCCCCATCTCCTCTCCTTATGTTCCTCTCTCACCTCTCAATTTCACCCCTTCAGTATCATCCCTTTCCATTAAATTCGACCTGTGCCCTCTATCTATGTATACGTGTAAACACATATACACACATTCAAATATGTATTCATATGTCCATATACCCTTCTTCAGCTATTTTCATACTGAGGAAGGTTTCATCAGTTACAGTTATCATTTTTTCATGTAGGAATGTAAATAGTTCGACTTTGATAAGTTCCTTATGTTTTATTTTCCCTGTTTATTTTCTCAAGCATCTCTTGCTTCTTGTGTCTCAATGTCAAATTTTCTATTCGATTCTATTTTTTTCTTCAAGAATGCTTGTAAGTCCTCTATTCCACTGAATGACCATATTTTCCCCTGAAACATGATACTCAGTTTTGCTGGGTAGGCGATTCTTGGTTTTAATCCCAGCTCCTTTGCCCTGCTGAATATCATATTCCATACCCTTCAGTTGCTCAGTGTAGAAGCTGCCAGATCCTGGGCTATCCTGATTATGTTTCCACAATATTGAAATTGTTTCTTCCTGGCTGCTTGTAATATTCTATCCTTGATCTGGGAATTCTGGAACTTGGCTACAATATTCCTGGGAGTTTTCTTTTTGGGATCTTTTTCAGAAGGTGATTGGTTGATTCTTTCAACCTCTATTTTGCCCTCTGGTTCTAAAAGGAAGCAATTCAAAAGGGGTTAACAATCTTAATTTAATCAAACATAGCTATTATTCACTTAGTTCAGGGGAAAAAGTCAGCATCTTTGAACTCCAGAAAATACAAGCAGAAATTGCAAGCAGATAAAAAATACAGACAAAGCAAATGACACAATTGAACAGACCATCAGACAGGGCTTCTAGCTTCTGACCATTACATACATACGGTGTTAGCTATCAGAGAGAGAAGCACCAAATCTGGGTTTTCAAAGCCAGGGGGGTCAATGACTGCCCAGTCTCATCTGACCAAATCACACAACCCTTCCCATAAGTAAGCCCCAAAGCAAATCCTTACTTCAGAGGTATATATAGCCTTCTCCAGGGTCAGAGAACACCACAACCTTTGTGACCCACTGCTTAATTACAAAGTAACAAAAGGTATGGGTCTTCCTGAAAAAACAAACTTCTCCTAAACAAGCTTCTCTTGTTGGGCTCCAAGTGAGGTCCATTGAGGAGCAGGGAAGATCTTAAAATTACTTTACCATTACATAAGGGTGTAGCAGCAAGCAACCCAGCATTCCCAGGGTGTCTGTCAACACAGGTTCTTAGATCTGCTTTTCTAAAGGAAAGAAATTCAAAATGGGTTAACAATCTTGCTTTAATCAATCAAACATATCATTTACCTAGTTCAGCACCTCGAACTTCAGAGTATACAGACAGGTTACAAGCAAACAGAAACATTTCAAGCAACCAGGCCTCCAACTATCCAACCATTACATCCATACCTAGTCAGAGAGGAAACATCAGCATATGGGTTTTTCAAAGCCAATGGCTCTCAACAGCTGCCCAGAGTCTCACCTGGTCAAATCACACAACACTTCTCAAAGTGAGACCCAAAACAAAGTCTCACATCACGGTTTATATAGACTTCTCCAAGATCAAAGGATGTAACAACCCTCTTGACCCACTGCCCAATCACAAAGTATCTCCTAAAAAACGTCTCCCACCACAGGCTCCAAGTGCACTTAACCTAGGGGCAGGGAAGATCTTACACAATACAATCTTATACAATACAGAAAGATGGCAACAACATAAATTTACATTTCCATTACAAAGAGGAGGAGTATAGAATGGTGTGTAGATTAATGGGAATGGGTTAAAGAAGGGACAACATATATATCTAGAAGGGTATAAAAGTTTTCTAAATTCAAAAAGAAACAAGAGGTCAAGGGGGGGAGAAGTTAAGGGAGAGATTCTTGGAGGAGGAGTAGGTTAAAGACTAGGAGAACAAGGTAGCAGGTAGAAGTAAAGCAGAAGACTGAGAAGGAGTAGGGTAAATAGGGTGAGGATAGTGAGGAAAAACAAGGAGGAAAATATACAAGTAATTTTAGCTTAGAATGTGAATGGGATGAATTTACCCATAAAATAGAAATTGATAAGAGATTAAAATCTTGAATTCAGCAATATGTTGCTTTCACAAAAGGCTAAAAAATGAGAGATACAAACAAACATAAAATAATGGTCAGGAGTAGAATTTATTATGTATAAAAAGCAGGAATGCTAAACTTGATCTCAGACAAAGTGAAAACTTTAGCTAGATTTAATCAACAGTGGAAAAGAAACTACACTATATGTCAGCCATATTATTCAACATTGTTTAGAACATTTAAAATAATCAGACAGTATAAAAAATCTAAGTGTATACGTCCCAAAACAGACACAGCAACTATATGAATATAAACACAAAACACCTTTTATAAAAATAAAGTTAGATCTAAATAATTGGAGTAATATTTATTGTTCATCGGTAGGTAAAATCAATATAATAAAAAATGACAATTTTACCTAACTAATCTATGTAAGTAATGCCAAACCAATTAAATTACAAAACAATTATCTGTTTTATATATATATATATGTGTGTGTGTGTGTGTGTGTGTGTGTGTGTGTGTGTGTGTGTGTGTGTGTGTGTGTGTATGAATTATAACATGGTTCATTTGGAAGACCAGAGGGTCAGAATTTCAAGGAAATCATGGGGAAAGATGTGAAGGAACCAGATTCATTAATATCAGACGTTTAACCATATTATAAGGTGAGGTCATTGTTGAAGTATAAAGTGTATAATTTTGATTACTTTAAATTAAAACTATCTTGTATAAATAAAACCTATGCAGCCAAGAATAGAAGAAATGCAGAAAATTGGTGTGTGTTTGGGGGGACCTTCATAGATAATTTATCAGATAGAACATGATTGGGTTGGAATATTGCAGTGGTGTAGGAAATGATGAACTGGGTGACTTAGAAAAACTTGGAAAGACTTGGACATATGAAGGAAGATGTTATCCACCTTCAGAAAAACAGGTGACAAGTAAAGCCAAACATAGTATGGTCTTCTATATGTGTGTATGATGGTATATGTGTGTATGTTTTTAATCTCTGTCTATATATTTATATCTGTATATTTCCATACTTAATTGTAGCCTTCTTGGGGGTGTGGGGGTGGAATAGAGCAAAAAGTGCAAGGTAGGAAAAAAAGAAAACCTTACAAGGAAATAAAGAAAAGCTGGACAGCTTTGAAAACAACATGTAGCATTTATTATATAGGTTTTCTTGAAATGGAAATTTATTGCTTTAAATTGAATCCACTCTTATGTTCTGCTGTATACATGACATTTTTTCCTTTTTTTATTTTGCATTTAAGTTTAAAATAAAATTTAAAATTAAAAAAAACAACAAAACAAACTAAAGAGGGGTTGTTGTTCAGTTTTTGACTCCTTGTGACCCTGCAGGAATTTTTGTTTGTTTGTTTTCTTTAAAAGGATACCTGAGAGGTTTGCCATTGCCTTCTCAAGTGGATTAAGGCAACTGGAGGATAATGACTTGCCCAGGGTCACTTAGCTAGTGAGTGTCTGAGGCTGGATTTGAACTCAATCCTATTCTGATTAGAGCTCCAGTGCTCTAACCCGTGAACTACCTAACTATTAAGTATCATCTAGTTCAAGGTTCTTAACTTTTTCTGTATGTTATGGACTCCATTGGCAAGCTTGTAATGTCTATAGACCCCTTCTCAGAATAATGGCTTTAAATGCATAAAATATATAGGAACACAAGGGAAACCAATTACATTTAAATACAGTTACAATATTTTTTCTTACTTTCATGGACCCTAGGTTAAGAACTCTTGGTCTAGCTCAACCACTTCCTTTTATAGTTAAAGAAACTTAAGGTTTAGATAAGTAAAAACATCTTAGGTGAGAATATCATTTCAAGAGTGAGAAAGGATTGATAGAAGAGTCCTAATGACAAACTTTAACTGCTTCCCAATTTTGCACAACAGCCTGACTTGGAAATCTTGAAGTTGTGTTTCTTCTCTCTATAGAGCCTTCCTAGGAGTCATAGGATCATAGATTGAGAACTGGAAGGGGCCTCATAATCTCTATGATCTAATCGCATTTTATGAGTGCAGAAACTAAGGCCCCAGAACTTAAATGACTCAGCTATCAATATAGATGCTGTTCAAACCCAAATACTCCAACTCCAAACCCAGCATCTTGGAGGCACTGGGCTATATTGAAAAAGATCACTGAATGAGGAGTGAAAAGTCCTGGGTTCTAGTCCCAGCTCAGCCTTCATTTATCTGTGTGATCTTGAGCAAGTAACAAACTTTATGGCACTAATTTCTCCCTTCTTGAGGATAGTAGTACTTGCTTTGCCTATGTCATGGGGATCAAATCAGAAAATATATTACGAAACTGCCTTTAAAATTATGGGCACAATATGTGTATAGTTATTATTACACCTATCATATTATTATGTCTCTACTTTTGAGGGCATACTTTCTTTTTAAATGTGTGTCTATACAGGCAACTAGATACACAGTGGGTAGAGCACTAGGCCTAGAGCAAGAAGACCTAAGTATATATTATATTTCAAATACTTACTAGCTTAGTGACCCTGAAAAATATACTTAACCTCTGTCTGCCTCGGTTTCATAATCTATAACATAGGAGTGATAATAGCATCTGCCTATCAGAGTTGTTTCAAGGATGAGAGGAGATACTTTTTGTAAAGAGCTTTGCAAACTTTAAAGTGTTATTAAAAATGCTAGCTATAATATGGATTTTTTTCCCCAGCAGCAGCAGAATGGAAATAGCAATATTTGTGCATGCAAATGCCTTGGGGACTATGGGGCAAGGAAAGATACCTTTTTTATTGAAAAATTTGAGAAGAGGTTTGATATCAAAGGTAAAAAATCTGGATTCTATATATGGATGAAACTTTCAACATGAAGAGCACAAGATAAAACAACTATGAGATTTCTTGGAATTGGTTTCTTAGCTTATGTATCCTTCATGGAAATAAAATATTCCCTGAAGTTTTGTCATCTAGGTTGAGGCCAAATATTTACTAAGACATCTTTGTATGAAAGTATTCTAGGAAGTCCTCCTTGATCATTGATGAGAATCTGACCCTTAACATATTGCTCCAGTTTTTTTTGTTTGTTTTTTAATGTGGGTTATGGTGAATAGGGATGTATGCAGCTAGAGCAAGACTAGGAAATGCGAGGTAGAGAAGGTTTTCCTCCTATACACAACTTGGGTTTTGGGGCATGACAAAAGAAGAAGGAAGTGGAGCAGAAGCAGACAGAAAGTGGGAAACTTTCTGAATCATTTGCACTGAGTAGAAAATAGGACAGAGGAATTAGATCTACCAAAGGAAGAGTTGTTAATGTATTTATCATCTTTAAATTCTTGCTTACTCCCTTCTCTCTATCCCCATCCTCTCTAAGTCAAATACCAACTTACCCTTAAAATTAAAAAAAAAAATCTAAAGAGACATAAGATATGAAAACAAACTTTTTTGTCAATAGGAGCTTGGAAAAGCCAACAATGATGTCTTGGTATTCATATACCGCTGTGAAGTGTATCTAAGGACTTGCTTCTCACGGGCATCAAGTACTGTAGATGTTTCCAGAATTTGGAATTAAATGAACGTTTGTTGGTGACATGGTCTCCCTTCCATTTAATGGTACCTTGCTGTTTAATAATGTGCTTGAGAGAATCCTGGAGTTCTCTGGTGTCACTGGTTGTCTCCATTTCAATAATAATTACCTTAGAGTCATTCTGCATCAAAGCACAGTGTAAAGCAATCTCTTGCTCATAGGCAAACTCCTCACCATGCTCCACCTGGGGATTCAATATGATAATTTGTCTTCGACTCTTCTGTATGCATTTTACCATTTCACTGGCTGCATCTATTGACAAAGGAGAGGAATGATATTTCTTGTGCTTCCTTTGCTAGTTTGATGGTGTGGCATTTAAAAAGTTTAAAAGACATAATTTCTGGGTAATTTAATCATTTTATTAATAAGGCTAGCATGTTTGTCAATAAAAAAGGGTCAGTGGCCCTCTCAAATGCCAAAGACCCCTCATGGTGGTAGGCTCACAGTTTATATGCCTCTGGAATTGTGGGTGTTTTTAAGGGTGGCAATCAACTCTGACTGGTTAATAATTAATGAGAAAATTAATATTATAATGAGATGTGGGCTCATTCTAATGAGGATCTTGAGGAAAATGACTTGGATCATCCAAGTCTTGGTCAAAGTGACATCAATTTCTATATCACATACTTGAAAAAAGGGAGAATCAACATTTTCCCAGACCTTTCTGAGTAAACACAATAAGTAAGAATCCCTCCATCAGCCTAAACTTAGAATTTCTTTTATTACCTGATTAAATCTTAGCCTGAATGGGTCTTTGCCTAAGATTTCCCACACTGGTTGATTTTTGCATGAAGAAGTAGAAAAGGGGAAAAACCTTGGTTCTGATTCAATAATTAGTTTTTAATTCAAAAAAGAAATAATAATTTCTCTCAATGGCTACTCTGATCGTAAGAACTTTAAAAATTCTCTTAATAGTATTTCTATGATTTGGCAAAGACTTTACAACTATATGCTCAATTCATTAATCCTGAAGAATAAAGAATATAATTGAATTGAGAAGAATATTGTCCTCCCAAACTTTTCTGCTTTCCTATGCCCCCCGCCCCTAAATTAGGGCACTCAGATACTTGATTCCATTGACTACATGAGAGACATATCAGTATCAATGGGATTTTCCTGGCTCTATGTCCAATGCTCTATCAACTACACCAAATTGCCTTTCTAAATCTTTACTAAGATTCCTTCTCACTCAAAAGCTATGATCCTGTTATATGCCAACTCTTTCTATGAACAACCACAGATAATCTTAAAATTCCCATATTTCTTCATGGTATAATAGATAAGAGAGCTGAACTTGAAGTTAGGATACACCTGGAAACATTTAGAATAAGAACTGCCCTAATTCAGGTCAGATTACCCTGAAGAAAAATGCCAAGAATATTGGACTTAGATTCAGAGGATCAATTTCCATTTCTATCACTCACTATATTGTGAGCTCCTTGAGGGCAGGGGTTATCTTTTGCTTCTTTTTGTATCCTCAGCACTTAACACAGTGCATGGTACATAGTAGGCACTTAATCAATATTTACTGATTGAGTAATAGTCATATGACTTTGGGATATTTTAGCCATTGTGTATGGCTTAAATTGGAGAAATCTTTGCAGGAAGGACTAAGGAGCATACATTTTTTTTTAAAGCAATTGGGGTTAAGTAACTTGCTCGAGGTTACACGGCTAGTCATTACTTATGTGTGGGTGCTCATTTTCTGAGGCCGGTTTCGATCTCGGGTCATCCCAAGTCCGAGGCCGGCGCTCTTACTCACTGCGCCACCTAGCCACCCCTGGAGCATACATTTTAAAGGACATTTTAAATTGTCCTGTATTAATTTTTTTTTTTTTGCAACATCCCAGAAGGTATTAGTGCAAATATTTTTTAAAAATTATGTTATTTTCAATTCATGAAATAAAACAAGAATTTCCATAACACAGTACAACAACAACAAAAAATGATCGAACATGAAATCTCAAATGTACCATGTACAACTTGCTATTCCCTCCACATATACAACAAAGTTACCAAGTGAATTTCTTCTTTTTCTCCCTTTTGTTTCCTTTCCCCACCCCACCACACTGTCCTAGAGATAGCTACCATTAGACACAGATAAGTATACATTTATCTATATCTCTATGTATAGAGATGTAGATTTTATTTGTATTTAAAATTATTCTATACCTACTTCTATTTATCAGTCCCCACCCCATGCAGATAGCATCTTTCTTTATATGTTCTTTATTTTTGGTTTGTATATTTTTATAGTCAAAATGACTTAGTTACCCAAAGTTATTCTTAAAACAATATTGCTGTTACTGTATACAATGTTCTAAAGGCTCTGTTCAGACATTTAAAATTACTCTTATATTACATCCACATGCTGTCCTCCACAAAAATCCTACTTGGGTAGCACAGTGGATAGAGCACTGGTCCTGGAGTCAGGAGGACCTGAGTTCAAATTTGGCCTTAGATACTTAATAGCTGTGTGAACCTGGGCATGAGACTTAACCCCAATCCAATTGCCTAATATATATATATATATATATATATATATATATATATATATATATATATATATATATATATATATATATAATCCTACTTGGATAACTTTTAAATTTTTTTTGGAAGGGGAAAGGCAGGGCAATTGGGGTGAAGTGACTTGCCCAAGGTCACACAACTAGTAAGTATCAAGTGGCTGAGGCCAGATTTGTATTTCAGTCCTGACTCCAGGGCCAGTGTATTATTCATTCACCTAGCTGCCCCAGGATAACTTTTATGATAAGTAGGTGACCTTGGGCTCTTGAAAGCTATTAGTGTAGTACCAGCTCTCCATTAGGTCCTCCCAAACTGAAAAAGGCTGTAAGTACCAGATGATGATAGATTATATGCCTGTCATACAAAGACAAGCTTTATTAAGTTTAGATAAAGTCATCACCAGAAGAATGACCACAGCAACTTATGAAATTGTTTACTAAGATCTAGAACTAAGGACAAGGATTATTTCATTTTTGTCTTCATATCTCTAGCACCTAGTACAATATCAAGCACACAGTTGATTTCCTGGTTGATTCAAAGAAAAAAAAAAGTTATACCAATGAATCATAGATTGTCTAAGTATATATAGGCATTATATTTTGGGTATACCTAAATCTTAGTGCTGTTTTAAGTTATTAAAGCTTAAAACTGCACCAAAGACTTTAGAGACACCTTTATTGTAATTTCTAGCAATCTTTTCATAAAAATGAATATAGCATTCTAGTTCACCAGCCTGCCAACAAATGTGTATTCCCCAATCCAAATTCCAAGTACCACTTCAAATCTTCAGGATAACACCAGGGAATTCTAGTGCTCTCTAAGTATTTTTGGTAAAAAAAAAAAATAAGGAACAGGAAAGAAGGGAAAATGTGTGTAATCAAGTAATTTCTTTTACTTTTTTTTTTTTTTGAGGGAATTGGGGTTAAGTAACTTGCCCAAGGTCACACAGATAGGTTTTTGTTTGTGTGTGTTAAGTGTCTGAGGCGGGATCCGAACTCAGGTCCTTCTGACTCCAGGGCTGGCGCTCTACTCACTGCACCATCTAGCCACCCCAGTAATCAAGTATTTTCAAAGTTCAAGTTTCAAGGGAGGCTTAAGTTCCAGAATTTTCACCACTGATGGAGTTTCAATGTAGTTACATTGAGACTTTGTGACTGAGTTTTGAAGAGAAAGGTATAGAAGAAATTGTGCTCCAAGGTACAGAAAAAAATCATGGCATAGATCTAAGCTCTGAGCCTCAGGGACTGGGCTATCTTGTTCAGTTATCCATCAACAGTAAATGAGAAGAGATAAGCATTTCTAATTGATATCCTATAATAATGAAAGCGAATTGTTGCAACATAATTAAAAGCCTCACCTTCTCCAGGCAGAAGGTCTCTTCCATAGATACACAAACTATATCCACATTTCTTTTCAAGAACTTCAGGCAGAATCTGGTGAATAAAATATTCCATGGAATTAACACTCTCAGTCCTGTTCTTGTAGTTTCTGGGATAGATGATATAAGCATCGTATATCTTTCCATCTGAAAACAAAAGCAAATCAAAATTCTATTGATGTGTTTAAATGGTTATTTGACTCTCAGAGAAAGAAAAAGGCATGAGTGGATATGTGTACATGTATATATATATATATGTATATATATAATATATACAATATATATACTATATACACTATATAATATATGCTATATATAATATACACATATAATATATAATACATACATATATATATATACACACACACATATGTGTGTGTGTTCACCAGTTGTTTTTTGGTTATACATGAGTGTTTTTAATCCTACAAAAATGTCAGGCATGTAAGTATAACAGCTATTTGCTGCTCAAAATCTGTTAACCACAGGTTTCTCTTTTTTTTTTTAGTGTCACCAAATAGAGTAGATGGAGAGTCAAAAGTGTGGTCTATCTGAGGTAAGCCAGACTGTCATCTGATAATTAATCAGAATTTTCTAATCAGTCCACAAGTATTTTTCAACCAATGACTGACATGAATTCAGATCTTTCTCATTCAAAGTTTAGCTCTTTAACCACTGTACCATTTAATTGCCTATGAGCGGTATGCTTATAGTGTATACATATGTGAAGCTGTTGTCAACAGATACGTTAAAAGTGCCAGTTCAATGAGCTCCACCATATGCCCATCATTTTGTTAGGTCTATGGAGAACACACACACAAATAAGAGGATAAAATGTGACTTTTGCCTTCAAAGGATTTTGAAGGCAACAAGCATGTTGCTTACAACTAACAAGCATGTAATATCCATAATGATATAATTTAAGATAGAAAAAAGTAGCACAAAGAGTAGCAAATAATTAAGTATAAAACTGCATAGTATTGATTACTCTTGTCAATAGAAAATAATGAAAGTTAGGAAAAAATAAATTTCAGGGGGAATCTTCGTGTTCAATAAAATCAAACCATCCAATTTTGCAATTGAGTTCATAGAAAGTAATTAAAATTGCTAATGCATATTTCCTTATTTTACCTCTGGTAAAATATTTTACCTCTGGTAGGTATACTCTTGAAAATGCTAAAAAAAAAAACCCAGCAAGAAAGAGGAAGAGACTTATAACAGTTGGGAAATAACCTGAAAACACTATAATTATTTGCTAAATGAATAATTACATGAATGAATATAACATACATCTAGCATAAATTAATTAACCTTATTTTTTAAGTGGCCCAGGGGGTAGAGTGCTGGGCCTTGAGTCAGGGAAATTCATCTTCCTGAGTTCAAATCTAGTTTCAGACACTTACTAGGTGCATGAACCTGAGAAAGTCACTTAACCCTGTTTACCTCAGTTCCTAACCTGTAAAATGAGCTGGAAAAGGAAATAGCAAACCATTCCAGTATCTTTGCCAAGAAAACTCCAAATATAGTCAGAGAGTCAAACATGATTAAAAAGACTGAACAGCATCGTAGGGGGATGGAAACCATGCCTTACAGGGATCAGTCGTAAGAACTGTATGTTTAATTTAGAGAAAAATGGACTGAAAGGATTCCTGTCCTCAAGTACTTGAAAGGTTGTAACATGGAAATAGGATATGATTTGTTCTGTTTGGTGAGGAAAAGGGAACAATAAGGAAATTGTTGAGAGAGATTTTAACTTGATATAAGGAAAATCTTCCCAACAATTACTGCTGTCCAAAAGTAAAATGCATTATCAAAACAAGAAATGTTAGACTAGGGGTTGGATTTTATCCTATAGGCTCTAGGGTGGTTATTGAAAGTGTTTTTTGTTGGCTGGTTGTGGAGAGTTGCTTGCTTTTCTGAGCATGTCTTTCTTATCATTAAAGGTCTTTAACCATAGGCTAGATGGCTATTTGTAAAAGTGGGTATCCTTTTTCAGGCTTCAGATTGTCTTTTAGGTCATTTCCAGCTCAGATTCTGTGAATTTCTAAATGAATATTGTAGCTAGAATTTGTATATTTGAAGGCTTTCAAAACATTTTAAGTATGTTCTTAATTTGATACAACAGTTTTGTGAGGTAAGTGCCACTATTGTCTTGTGAGGAAACCAGGACTGAAAGAAGTTAAGTGACTTGTCCAGAGTCACATAGCTAGTATGTGTGTGGCAGAATTTGAACATGAGATTTCCTGATTCCAAAACTCTAGCCTCTATACTACCTAGCAGTCAATGGGCATGTATGCATATATACACATATGTGTAGACATACATGAAATTGCTGTTAATAGATACATTAAATCTGTCAGCTCAGTAACCTCTGTTCACATTTGGGCAGTGGACAAACAAACAGAATCTGTATTTATTTTTAAATCTCATGATGTTTTGTTAATAATAACTAGCATTTAGGTAGGTTTCAAGTATTGCAAAGCACTTTACAAATATGTTCTCTTTATATCTTTACAATAATCCTGGGAGGTTAAGCATTAGCATTCACGTTTCACAATTTCCTAAACAGCTCTGAAATGTGTTCAAGTTCTGCAAATGAGAGCATCAGTAGCAAATTTTTTAAAAATCTAATTGCAAAACATGTTAAATTTTTGGATGATAATCTCAGCTTTGAAACTGGCCTGAGTATCGCTCAGCATAAGTCAATGGCAGTATATTCATGATTAAAATAGTAATAACATACAATAATATTTTAATTGAATTAATAAAGGAGCCATAGATTAAGAATCTGAAAATAATATCTTCTATAAAAAATTTCAAAAGTAAAAAAGAAATTTTAAACTTAATACTCACCATTCCTGCGTTTATGAGGTCTAGCTACCTCTCGCCATAGCAGAATCAAATCAATCCAGAATACTTTTAATATTAATGTTAATGTGATAATTAGGATTAACAATGTACTAAGCCCTGCAAGTATGTAGTAGGTGCTTTCTTGACCAGCTATTTTGAAAAAAGAGTGGGGAGAGGAGAGATAAAGGAAGAAAAAAATGTTGTTACAATTAAAGCAAGATAGAATGAATAGCATCACATAATAAAAAGTTTCCACCAATGGTCTCTACTTGTAATAATACATTTGTTATCTATTCGGAATTTTCTGAATAGATATTGGTGTCAGTTAATAAAAGCATTTATTACCACGTATAAGATCTTGTATTAGGTACCAGCAAGAGTGGAAGCTGCAAAGAAATATAATTATGTTGAGACATTTAGAATCCAGATGATAAGGTAAAATAGTTCCATGTGAAAAAGTAACAAATTTAACAAAAGTAAGTAGGCAATAAAAGCCAAACATGTAAATACATCTTTGACTCTGGATTCTTTCATTGCCCCATAATCCTGTCTATTCTTTCTTCCTAATGTTTCTCTCTTCCCCTTTTCAAACCCACTATCCATTTTAGCTTGAGTTCTTCTATCATCTCCTAGATAGACTATGGTCGCAGTCTCCAAATTAGAGACATTCAAAGGTAAGAGAGATTAGTCTGGTCTGGAAATGGCTAGCTAGCTAGATAATGGATGGATAGGTAGATACATAGATAGGTAGATAGGTAGATAGTACATACATTTATTTCTTAATAAGTGCTAGGTGTTGTATTAAGAGATAGGGATATGAATATAAGCAAGCAAGACATCCCCTCTACTCAAGCAACATATCCTAATGGAGTAAGACAAAACCTATAGAAAAGGAAAACAGAGGGGGAGAAAGGAAAATGGTACCTAACTGGCAGTAAGTAAGGAGGTGTGGCATGAAGGGGAAGATCAGAGAGTTAAGTCCAGATGAAAGTATGGCAGTGTAGCTGGGCTTCTTCCTAAGATGGTAATCCCAAGGAGAAAATTACCAATTAAGAGAGCAGGACCCTAGGGTGGGAGGTTTTGCCATGAGGTAAGAGACAAGAGGGTCAGCTGGGTGGTACAGTGTACAGAGTGTTGGGCCTGGAGTCAAGAAGACTCATCTTCCTCAGTTCAAATCTAGCCTCAGACATTTACTGGATTATGTGACCCTGGACAAATCATTTAACCCTGTTTGCCTCAGTTCCCGATCTGTAAAATGCACTCAAGAAGGAAATGACAAACCACTCCAGTATCTTTACCACAAACAAAACCCAAATGGTGTCATGAAGAGTTATATGTGACTGAAACAAATGAACGACAAAAAAGAGACAAGATGCTTTTGGTCAAGATGGCGCAGTAGAAACAGGACTTCTGCAAAGCTCCGGCTCCCACCACCTCCAATTTATGTAAAAGGTGACCGAATAGAAAATTTGACATTCAGATACAAGAAGGAAGAGAAGCTTGAGAAGGTAAACAGGGAAAAGAAACCATAAGGAACTTATCAAAGTTGAACTATTTACATTGCTACATGGAAAAACGATAATTATAACTAATGAAATTTTTCTCAGTATGAAAATAATTGAAGAATGGTATATGGGCATATGAATACATATGTGAATGTGTGTATATATGTTTGCAGGTATATATAGATAGAGGGCATAGGTCGAATTTCATAGGAAGGGATGATACTTAAAAGGTGAAATTAAGAGGTGAGAGAGTAATATAAATGAGAGGAGATGGGGAGAGACAGAATGGGGTAAATTATCTCATGTAGAAGAAGCAAGGGAAAGTGGTTGCAGGGGAGGAGAAGGCAAAAAGGCAAAACCTTATTCTCATTGAATTTGGCTCAGGGATCCAAATAGGATATCTCACCCTATAGGAGAGTAGGGGGGAAGGGGATGAGAGGGGGGATGATGGAAGGCAGGGCAGGTTAGGGGGGAGGAAAGCTAGAAGCACCCACTTTTGAAAAGGGACGGGATCAAAATAGAGAATAGACCAAGTGGGAGGTGGGATAGGAGGGAGGGAAATATAGTCAGTCTTTTACAATATATGTACTATGGCAATGTTTTGTATAGCTACACATGGACAACCTATACTGAATTGCTTATCTTCCCAGTACAGGTGCGTTACAAGGGAGGAAGGGAATGAATCTGGAATTCAAAGTTTTAAAATGAAATGTTTAAAAATGTATAAATACTACCATCAACACTATTTTACATATAATTGGGAAATAAGATATATAGGCATTGGGGCATAGAGAGTCACCATGCCCTACTGGAAAACTTGAAGGGGCATGGGAGAAGATATGGGAGAGAGCAGATTGGATGAGGGGATATCATGTGGGACCAATATTCTGGGGTGGTAGGTAGGGGAAAATCGGGGAAAAATTGTAACTCAAAATCTGGCATAAATGAATGATGTAAACCAGAAGTTAATAAAGCGTTAAAAAAAAAGAAAAGAAAAAAGAGACAAGATGGGTAGAGGAAGAAGACTAGCAAGTGAATTAGGGAAGTCCAGAGTGCTCAGGAAAGATTTTATATGATACTGGCATTATATAGCATGTTAAGGTTTGCAAAGCTCTTTTAACACATTAAAACACATATTCCTCACAATAACCTTATAAGGTACGTATTATAATTGTTATTTTCCCCATTTTGTAGTGGAGGAAATAAAGGGTCAGAAAACTAAAGACACTTGCCCAAGATTACATATTTAGTAAATGTTAGATTCAGGATTCAAACTCAGATATTACTGACTCCTTTAGAGACAAGTTTGAAACTGAGGTCTTGCTGGCTCTTGTATGATACTTTTCTCAGAAGAATATATTGCCTCTTAATGTAAGACTTGAGGCCAGCTTTAAAGTATGGCTAGACATCAGAGTGGTAGAATGAAGGATATTCGATCAGGGGATAATGGAGTAGGCGAAAGTAGAAAGACAGAAATGTATGAGACACATTTGGGGGATAAAGAGTAAGTTAGCTTGGCTACAAGTAAAGGTTTTGTTCTGGGGAAATATGCTTGGATAAGTAGATTATGGTCAGATCATGAAGGACAAGGAATGCCAGGCTAGGGGTCAAATTTCATCCTCTAGGTCATTGAAGTTTGTTGGGTTTTTTTGTTTTGTTTTGGGGGGCAGGAAGTTGGTTGATTACTTTTTGAGTAAGGAAGTAACCTAAGGAAGAAAGCAAGCATTGGGCAAAGAACAATTAGTCCATTAATCATTATGGCACTATTCAAGATGACTTATTAATCAAAAAACATATCTTCAAATACTACTTAATGGTCCTGATGAGACACACCAAGTTTATCTCACTACTTCTTCCTAATTAAGCATCTTAACAAATGGTAATTAACAACTGAGGCCATTTTCTTCTGCATCTGGTTCTCTTCCAAACCTCTCAAGTCTTTTCATTCCCCTTCTATCTTTGCCTCATAAGTTCCCTCCTTTCCTTCAAGGTGGAGCTCAACCACCATCTTTTAAAAGCACCCTTTCCTGTTTTACCCCAACTATTAGTCCCCTCCCTCCCAAACTTATCTGGATTTCACTCATTCTATGTGTATGTATTAATGTATGTGTGTACACACACACACAAACACACACACACACACACACAGGTCACAAAGAGTAAACTAATTACCCTTGGTAATTGACCTTGCTATCACAGAAATGATTAGGTTAACCAGAAGGTGATAAAGGCTTAGAGGAAGCTAATTCCTAAGAATACTGATTCATGTAATAGTTCCTGAGGTGGTGATTGTTGTTATGTAAAAGATGTGGCTTTTATGTGAAGACATGCTCTTGAAGAAAACAGAATAGAAGAGGCGGTAGTGATCTGTGTCACTCTTGTGACAGTTCAACTAACTTTCCTACCAAAAGAATCAAATACTAATGATAATTCACACATGGTATTTTGGGTTTATAAGATGCTGTCTCCACACTAGCCCTGTACAGTCAGAAATATTATAATCTCCAATTTTATAAGTGAAGAATTAAGACTGAGCAAGAAGTGGCTTTCCTATCATCATCTAGTGCTCATTAGAGACAAAGTGTAAGCCCAGAGCTCTGAATCCAAGCAGGACCCTCTCCACTGATGGTACTGCCTCTTGAATCCTCATATCACTGTTCTCTTCCCCATTAAAAGAGGCACCAGCAAGTGGTACTACCTCACTCCCTGTTTTACCTCCTCCCTCTTCCCAAACCAATATAACCAAGCAATCAATTAGGATGCTCAAAAAGAAGGTTAAAATGTAACCATACTATTTTTTAAAAATGATTGGCATTTTAGAAATGATTTACTTCTATATTTCTAATATTTCTTTGAGTGACAATATGAGTATTAATAAAATTTAAGTGGAGTATATGTTTTAAATAAGCTATGCAACAACTAAATGGCAACAACTAAATTCTAAGACTACAGAATCTCTCTTTTAAAAATAACTTATCCTTTTTTAAACTTTTTATTTCAGTCTTTTTTTAATGAGCTCCTCCATATATACACATCACACCATGAAACTTCCTTCATATAATAAAGTTGAACAATATATACCAACACAACAGTATGTGCAACATTCAGCCCCTGAAACTATAGTTCCTCCATCTCCACCAAGATGAAGGAAAATCACCAACTCTCTAGACTAGACAGAAGATGATATACCAAATGGAAGAGGAATAGTGGATAGAGCACAGGTCCTGAAATCAGGAAAATGGTATAAATTTGGCCTTACCTAGTACTATTGATTTCCAGGCAAATCAACAAACCTCTCTCATTTGTAAAAATGGAGATAATAATAGCATCTACTGCTAGGGGTGTTATGAGGTTTGAATAAGATAATATTTGTACAGTACCTCACAAACATTTAAGTACTATGTAAATACTTATGTATAAATGTTATTAAAGTACATACATGCTATGTATAAATAATATAAAACTACATGTACAAATATTAAATAGTTGAAGTATTAAAACAGACAATGCATTTTGTAATTTCTGCTTTCAAAAAAAAGAAAAGTTGAGTTTTGCTACTTCTTTGATCTATGATTAGAGGTAAAATATTCCTCAGGAGTCATCTTATTTTCAGTTCAGTCATTTTTCAGGTATGTCCAAATATTTGTGACCTCACTGGAGGTTTCCTTGGCAGAGATACTAAAGTGGTTTGTCATTTCCTCCTCCAGCTTATTTTTCATATGAGGAAACTGAGGCAAACAGGTTGAAGTGACTTGCCCAGGGTCACACAGCGAATAAGTCTCTCAGGCCATCTTGGAACTCAAGAAGATGAGTCTTCCTGACTCTAGGTCCAGAACTCTATCCATTAAGCCACCTAGCTGCCTAGTCATTTTATTGGACACTACTCCCATCTTACCCCCCAATTTTATAACTGAAGAAACTGAGTTCCAGAGAGGTAAAGTATCCAAAGTCACCTAGCTATTGTATCAGATGTGAGGATTTGAACCCAGAGTTACTAACTCCACAAGCAGCACTCCTTCCAACCAAACTGCTTCCTAAAGTTAGTAAAAAAAAAATAAGGCTAATTTAACAGTATAACAGCTTTGTTAACTTCAGAAACAACCAAAAAGTGTGTGTGAGTGTGTGTGTGTGTATGTGTGTGTGTACACATACATTTGTTGAGGAAATTTATGTGTTGGCTAAATTATAATAATATGTATAAATATTACAAGTAAGTTATCTGCTACATATAATGAATTAGAGGGCCAATAATAGTATTGAGTCCAGGAAAAGGAAAAGATGATGCAAGAGCTGAATTCTGAGGAAGGGGAGAGACTCACTAAAGTAACCTGGTTCATGGGAAAGCTATGTTCTCAAAGCTTCATGGCATTAATTGTATCATATCCACCCTGAAGCCAAGAAAATGCCCACAACTTACCCTAATGAGGGAATTAAACCAACCTTGTTGCCCAGGGTTAAACAACAAAAGAAATAAAATTATGTGACAAAACATCCAATATATCACTTAAACTTCCACAGACACATCAATAGAAACACAATTTCTTCTTACTTTTTTTTATTCTGATTTGTAAGCTGTGTTCTTTCACTCCATGCTCATTCAAGGCCCAACAATAAAATTCCAAGGAGAGGTCTTCTCTCTTCAGGTTGACTATTTTTAAAGTGACGGTTCTACAGTATAAAGGCTTGCTAGACCCAAGAAACCAAATTGTTACCTTTAGTAGTTATTCTGTAGATTTTAAAATTCATGAAAGAAAAAAATATTTAAGCCCAACAAATATTACTTTGTTGCTTTGTTTTCCTCGTGAAATCGAGAATTTTTGATGCAGTTAATACTGCTCTTCTCTTTAATACACCATCCGACTTCATCTATCATCTGTAAGCCTTTTCCCAAACAAGCTTTACATGGCATACTCACATTGGTTCCTAGACAGAAATGAAAAAAAAATGATATATATTCTCTCTCTCTCTCTCTCTCTCTCTCTCTCTCTCTCTCTCTCTCTCTCTCTTACATTTTAACTCATTTTTACTTTTATTTTCTCTCCCACTTTCCCCTTCCTCACAGAGGAGAGGAGAAAAACACAACTAATGATAACAAATATGCATGGTTAACTATTCTGTACAAAATATTTATAGAAGCCTTTTTTTTTTGGTGGTGGCTAAGAATTGGAAATCAAAGGGATGCCCATTAATTGGGGAATGACTAAACAAGCTGTGGTATATGATTATGATGGAATATACTTGTGCCAAAAGAAATGATAAGCAGGATAATTTCAGAAAAACCTGTAAAGACTTGCATGAACTAATGCAAAGTGAAGTAAACAGAACCAGGAGAGCACTGTTCACAGTAATAGCAATACTGTGTAATGAAGAATTGGGAATGACTTAACTATTCTCAACAATACAATGATCCAAGACAATCCAAAGGACTAATGGTGAAGCATACTATCTGCTACCAGAGAAAGAACTGATATTATTTGAACACATGCTTTTCACTTTCTTTCTTTCTTTTTTCTTTTATTCAATTCTTCTTGTACAAAGCGACTAATATGAAAATATTTTAGATGATTGCACGTGTATTATGTATATCTGATTACTTACCATCTCAAAGAGGGGAGTAGGGAGGGAGAGAGGGAGGAAAGGATAGAATTTGGAACTCAAAACTTTTTTAAAATGCTAAAAATTGTTTTAACATAATTAGAAGAAACTTATATATGTATGTGTATGTAGACATACATATGTGTATACATATACACATATACATACACATATATGTATATAAATATGTACATAAATATGTGTGGTCAAGCAAAACAAATTACCCATTGGCCATGCCAAAAATCTATATCTTATTTGGGTTGAGTATGTTGAGTCCATCACCTCTCAGTCAAAATGTAGCTGACATTCTTCAATTTGGTACTCTGGAATCATGGCAGCCCATTGTATTGACTAGAGTTACTGTCTTTTGACAATAATAATTTTGAAATTGTTTATTTTTTCAATAATATTATAGCATAAATTGTTCTATTGGTTCTGTTCAATTTACTCTGTATCACTCCATGGAAGTTTTGTCAGATTTCACTGAGGTTATCTTTTTGTCATTTTTAAATGATATCTTCCATTACCTTCATATGCCTTAATTTTTTTAGCCATTTGCCAATTGATGGATATTCCTTTACTTTCCAGTTCTTTGCCACCACAAAATGATATTATACTACAAATGTTTTTTGTTAATATGGGTTCTTGTCTTTTTTCTTTGATCTCTTTGTTGGTATAGACCTACTAATGATATTTCTGGGTAAAAAAAGTATGTACAGTTTAGTGACTTTGGCGTCATAGTTCTGAACTGCATGCAAGAATGGCTGGACCAATTCACAGTTTTACCAAGAATATATAAATATGCTGCTTTAAATATTTTCTACAGAGAAGAGGCAGCCTGGGCTACTGTAAAAAGCACTAAACCAAGAGTCAGAAAAACTGGGTCCTAGTCCTGCCTTTGCTACTATAGTAAATTTGCTACTTGTAACATTAGGCAAGTCACTTTACTTCCTTGGATCTCAGTCTCCTCAATTGTAAGTTTATAGGTATATAAAACAGGTATACAAATCAAACATTTACTGATAATAAATCATGAAGAAATTTATTTTAAAACAATTCTTTGTTATACATTTAATTTTACCATTTATTAAAGATGAAAGCAAATTTGCATACTAATGAGATGGGTGTGCTTATTTATTTTTGCATAAAGAAGTAAACTTTGGCAGAATATTTGATACTGAAGGACATAGAGCATCTTCGATGTTTTTCAGAGCTGATTAATATTTTGATTTTATAATTGTCAATGCTGAGAAGGCCGTTTTGCATAAATACATAGTTATAAAATTGCAGAAATATGTTTAGGGGAATTTAGAAATTTCTGGAAATTCTGTCCTAATGCCAAGCCAAAATTCATTTAATGATTTTGTATGCACAGTAAAAACACTGCAGTTCATAACATATGAGAAGTCTCAGATCTGAGCTGAAGAGTTTCTGGCAGCTTCACTGGCATTGCATGGCATAATGGTGCACACAGTGCAGATTGCACATGTCATGTGTTCAGAGCCAAGGCTGCAATGAAGTTCGGTGATGGAAGCTTTCCCAGAAATACCTTGGATTCATTATGTGTTTGATTTTGAATTAATTTTTGGGAGTTACATGTTCAGAAACCTTTTACAGCTGCCAATTTTTTGTAACTCCCACATTCAGTTACTCGACCCCATATGGGGTTGCAACCCACAGTTTTAAGAAGCACTGGACTACAAAAGGGTTGGTAAATAGCCTTCAAGCTAAGAAAGGGTTTAATATTCTGAAATAAAGTTTTATTGTACTAAAAATTCATTCTAAAGGGCATAGCTACAGAATGGGGTAAACTATTTCATATAGAAGAGGCAAGGGAAAATGGTTACAATGGAGCGGAAGAACAGGAAGGCAAAAAGGAATGGGTCGACTTTATCCTCATTGAATTTGGCTTAGGGAGGGAATGACATAAAAAAATAGGGTATCTCTCCCTAGATAAGAGTAGGGGGAAAGGGGATGATGGAAGGGAGGGCAGGCTGGAAGGAAGTTGGAAGCACACACTTTTGAAAAGGGACAGGATCAAAGTAAAGAATAGAACAAATGGGAGGTGGGATAGGAGGGAGGGAAATAGAGTCAGTCTTTCACAATATATCCGCCATGGAAATGTTTTGCATAGCTACACATGTACAATTTATACTGAATTGCTTATCTTTCCAGTAAGGGTGGGTGACAAGGGAGGAAGGGAATGACTCTAGAATTTAAAGTTTTAAAATCAAATGTTTTAATATATATGCATATATGTATATACATATATGTGTATATATGTATATATACTATTATTAATGTTATTTTACATGTACCTGGGAATTAAGATATACAAGCACTAGGGGATAGAGATCCACCGTGCCCTACTGGAAAGTTGGAGGGGATATGGGAGAAGATATGGGAGAGAGCAGATTGGAGGAGGGGATATCCAGTGGGTTGCTATTTTGGGGTGGTGGGTAGGGGAAAAACGGGGAGAAAATTTGTAACTCAAAATCTTTTGGAAATGAATTATGTAAACTAGAAGTTAATAAAGCATTTGATTAAAAAAGTAATAAATTTTTTTTAAAAGGGCACAGCTTGCAAGAATAAGGAGGTTATTGTGTTTCTGTACCCTTTCATTGTTGTTGCATTGTTTCAGTTGTGTGTCTAACTCTCCACGATTCAATTTGGGGTTTTCTTGGCAAAGATACTGGAGTGGTTTGCCATCTCCTTCTCCAGCTCATTTTATAGATAAGGAAACTGAGGTAAACAGAGTTAAGTTATTTGCTGAGGATGACACAGCTAGTAAGTATCTGAGAAGAGATTTGAACTCAGGTTTTCCACTAGCACCCTATGAATTCTCAGTGCAGTCCTCTTTCTGCCACCATTGGCACCAAATTTACTTGATTTCAAACTTGTAAATTATCTTTTAAAAGTCATATCATCTACAGAAATTCCTTTTACCTTGTATTACTTACCCTGGCACTGCCCACAATTCCAACTGCAACCTCCAATTTGATCATGTACCATGTCAAAAGATGACTTGCCTACAAGTATACTTAGAAACTCTACCCACCCTCCCATACACCCACAAATACAGATTCCCTTGAAAATCAAACAATTAGCAAGGAGCAGAAGAATATGGTTGGTATCTTCTGCAGCAACTGTCAAATTTTCTTTTCTGGAACCTATTTGATTCCTTTCACATCCCATTATGATGTGAACTGCTTGAGTGCAAGGGCTGTCTTACTTTTCTATTTGTAGTCCTTAGCACATAGCACAGGACTTTGCACTTAATTTTCTTTTTTCCAATTCATTCATTCATTCATTCATTTGGAGTCACATGGTCTAAGACTTATTATGTTCATGCTAGACCAAGTGACATCAGGGAAATGCTCTGAAATTTTCAAGAGCTCCAATACATGAGATGTCGGTATTAACTAATCCCTAGTATAGAGCAATTGTGAGGATCCTGACCAGTAACCTAGAAGTTATGAAACATAGTCCCCAGCCTACCAATCCATCATGATGGTATTTGAAGAAATTCTTACCAAGCTCTACTTCTAATACATGATGGTGCGCAGGGGAAGTAATTTCTGGAAGCATGGAGAAATTACTTTCACCTTAAAAGTAAAGGAAAAGAGAATATTGAGTATTAATTGATATAGGAACTTGAGGTTTAGATTCTTAGTTATCATTTATTCATGGGATGTTTTCCTGATGAAATCAAAGAGAATTAGGGAATCCCAGTGGAAGAAGCCCTATCACCAAATAGGAATCAGTCTGTCTTCTGAACTGCTCACATTAGCCCAACAATGTACTGAATTCTTTGAAGGGGAAAGTCATTCCTTTCATTATAAGAAATTTTGAATTTCAGTACCATTCAGATTATACGAACTTAGCTGCTAATCATGTGAAGTCTAGGACTGAATCTAGAAAGTTATAAAGAAAACTTACAAAAGCATTAATGAAGCTTTCATGGACTGGTTTAAAAGAAATTAGTCTACAGTATTTGTTTGTTGTCATTTTAAGGGTCTTGTTTGTTTGGTTTGGTATACCTGTGATTTTATTCCTATAGGGAATCTCTAGCATGAAACTCCCTAACTCTCCCACTTTCAACCAAGGTATTTCACCTTTCTTGGATTCATTTTCCTCATCTGCTAAATGGGGGTGTTAAAACAGATGATTTCTAAGGTCCTTTTCATCTTCAAATACTATGTTCTCCTGATACACATTGACAACTTCTCAGCACCTTAGAGTTTTGAAGGAGTTATTTGGATCTCTAAAAGATTAACTTGGGGCGTCTAGGTGGCATAGTGAGTAGAGCACTGGCCCTGGAGTCAGGAGAACCTGAGTTCAAATCTGGCCTTTGACACTTGACACTTGCTAGCTCTGTGACCTTGGGCAAGTAATTTAAGCCCAATTGCCCTGCCTTCCCCTCTCCAAAAAGCAAAAAAAAAAGTTAATTGACTTGCTCAAGGTCACACTTACAATATATCTCATAGATAGAACTTGAAAGCAAGTCTTTCCAATACCAAGGCACCTAGCTAGGTGATGTAGTGGATGGAGCACTAGGCCTAGAGCTAAGAAAACATCAGTTAAAGCCTGGCCTTAGACACTAAATGTGTGACCCTGGGCAAGTGAGTTAACTTCTGCTTGCCTCAGTTTCCTTGACTGTAAAATAGGGATAATAATATCACCTACCTGGCACAGTTGTATAAAGCACTTGGCACAGTGCCTAGCCTATAGTAGACATTTAATAAGCACTTGTTACCTTTCTAAGGCTAGTTCTTCATCCACTATACCCTGTTACCTTCATTTAAAGAAAGGGCAAATATATCAGGTGACATGATTTAATCTTATAGATCATACTATATTAGTGAACCTAGTCTTCTCAGAACTCATTATACACTGTCATTTGTTTCAGAGAGTGACCTCTTCCTCATTCCCCTTGAAAATTTTATAGGGGTATATATTTAAGAATTAAAAGTGAATTGTTTAAAAATTCATGGTGGTAATCATTTGTTGGAGTCATTTTAGTCCTGTCTGACTCTCCATGATCCCATTTTGGGTTTCCTTGTAAAGTTACTGACGTGGTTTTCCATTTTCTTCTCCAGCTCATTTTACAGATGAGGAATGAAGCAGGCAGGGTTAAGAGATGTGCCCAAGGTCACACAGCTAGTAAGTGTCTGAGGCTAGATTTGAACTCAGGTCCTCATGATTCTAGGACTGACAATCTATGCATTGTGCCACCTAATTATACAGCATCTCCAAAGATAAGCTTTCCTCGACCATGATGTCCTTTTAAGCAATCACCATATCTCTCATACCTTTCACTGCCAAATTTCTAGAAAGAATTCTCAACACTCTATTTCAATGTTCTTATCACACCCACTCAGGCCTCAGCTTCCAACAATTGGGCTCTCACCCCTACCACTACAGTGAAACTTCTCTTTTAAAGTCACTAATGACTTCCTTATCACAAAAGCCAAGGGAATCTTTCATTAGTACTAACTTTTTTTTAGCTTAAAAAGTGTTTGATACTGTTTACCACCCCATCCCATTCTTAAGATCTCTCCTTTGGATTCTAGGATACAGCACTGACCCAGTTTTCTTTTTTTCTGATCCTTCCTACTAAATCTTCACTGCTCACTCTCCTAAAGTGAGTGATTTCCCATTTACTTCTACAGTTTGTTTTACAGATGAGAAAACTGAGGCAAACAGGGTTTAGTGACCTGCCCAGAGTTGCACAGCTAGGAAGTATCTGAGATGAGGATCCCATTAGACTTCGTTCTTGTCCTTGATCTGTAAATTTTTGTACTTTGAAACTTCATATTTCTAAGACTACAGTTTTTCCTACTATCAGATGACAGGTCTCTGTTTCCAGCTGTGACCACCTCTCTGATCTTTAATTTAACATTTAAACTGCCTGCTGGATATCTCTACTGGGATGTCCAGAACTTTAATGAATTCAAAACTGAATTCATCTTCCTCATTAAATCTATTTCTCTACTAAGTTCCCCATCATTCATAGATTCAAAATCTCAGAGCCATTCTTGACTCTTATGATCTCCTCATCTTCCCACCCACGATATTGTCAAGTCATATGGACAATAGCACCACAACAGCCCTTTCATTGTCCCTTGTCTTCTGTTCCCACAATGACAATTCTCACCTCACCACTTGTATTATTCTCTTAATTCATTTCCTCTCTTTTCTCTCCAAATCATTCTTCACAGCTGCCAGAGTATCATGTTAACGAATAGGTACAACCATGACTACTAAACTTCTTTATTGGTTTCCCATTGCTTGAAAGACAAAATGTAATGCAAAAGACAAACTCCTTATCCTGGTATTCATGGCTCTCTACAATCTGGATCCAATCCACCTTTCTTTCCTTATTTTATACTATTCCCTTTCATGCATTCTACACTATAGCCTAACTGGACTGTGATGGATTTGAAGACAACAGATTTAATTTTAAGTACTGATCCCACTATGTACTCCCTGTGTGTGACTTTGGGCAAGCCATTTCATCTTTATTAACCTCAGTTTCCTAATATGCAAAATGAGGTGCCCAACTAGATAAGGGGACTCAGTTATCTTTGTGGTTCATTCCAGCTCTAAATCTAGAATCCTATGAATTTATGTTCCTGATATTCAATGATGCATAGGCAATGGGAAACAGACAATATGGAAAGTTGGTGCTTTCATTGTCCATTATTATAATATGGTTCTAAAGCAACTTAAATATAAGGGAAATGTACTGCTAACAAAACCACTTCTCTTTGTAAATCAAATGGCATGACAGAAGGAATAATTGTGATTTGGGAACATCTATCCTTAATAATTATTATTAGAGATCATCCAAGAACATAACAAAAGGCGGGGGGGGGGAAGAATAACTTAAAAGCACACATTTTATTAGAAAAAGGACTATTATTTTGTTTTCATCAAAGACTTCACTGTCATTCAGCTATTTACCTCGAAATATAAAGGACCTAGATGCAGTAACAATATAATTGATTCCATTTTCTCTGTGAATGAATTTACAGGTATAATCTCCTTCATCAGCAGCTGTTGCATTTTGAATTATCAGGTAATCTTTCTTTGCTTTGTAATGTTGTCCTTTGAGAGCTTTACAATTCTGAAATATAAAATTGTATTAAATTTCCAGCTATCCTTAATGCTCTAAATTATCCAACATCATTGCTATTTCTCACTTACCTTAAACCACTCCACAGGTGCTGTTTCATTATAATATTCAATTGTAGGACAATGAATCATTGACCTCATAGATGTTCCTTCTGTTGCCATATACAACAGGTCTTTGGGGACAACACAACCTTGTGGTTTGGGATATATTGTAATATTCACATATCCACTCAAAGAGACGCTGGGGCTATTAAAATAAAATGAATTTAAAAGTTTAAAACCAAGGATGCCACTGAGCATTCTGAAAAGAAATAAGCTTAACCCTGGTCATTATTCATTATTTTTATGCTTTATGAAAACTGATATATAATGAGACTTCTAGGAAGGTGAAGAAGAAAGCTACAATCAAACCTTGAAAAGGTTTCTCCTTGAAAAAAGTCAGTTGAAATTCTGAAAAGCAATAAAGTAGACAAAAAATCCTTACAAAAAACATGAAAATTCACCTGAGACATTGAACAAATTGATGCAATTCAAAAAATATATTGTGGGAAAAGAGAAGCAGGAAAAAGATACTGGAAAAGGTGAATTGTGAAAGATTATAATCAATAGTATCAGAAATGGTACAAGACATTTAATGCTATAGTCAAGGAAAAGAATTAGTAAGACTAAGTCTGTGTTCTCTTTTGGAAAAAAAAATGGATTACAGTTGACAAAGAAAGGTAGAAGGTAAAACAACCCTAAAGTTATGTAAGGATTAAATTCCTTTATAAAAATCACAAGTTAATCAATGTAAAAAACCCAACAAATATGTTTAATATAAGGAAGAGATCTAATGCTGAAAACAATATCAGGATATGCACAAATTCAAACTAATCTTATAGACTAAAATTTATCACATTATACCTTGCTTGAGAAAATAAGCAAATGCTGACTACACCTGCATAACCTATATTGAATTGCTTGCTTTCTCAAAGAGGGAGGGTGGGGAGGAAAGAAGGAAGGGGGAGAATTTAGAACTCATCTTGTGGAAGTGAACATTGAAAACTAAAAATAAATAAATAAAATTAAAAAACAAAGAAAATATGCAAATAAAGCAAAAATATCTAACAATTAAGAAAAATAAATCATATTCTCAAAAATACTTAGAAAGTGTATTCATTTGAATAACAGTTAAACATAAAGAAAAATTGGTTCCTGAAAAATAAAAAAGAGAAGATTGAAAATTAGTAATAGTAGGAGATTTCAGTACTCCACTCTTTGAATATGGTAAACCTGGCAAAACATATATTTGGAATATATGATAAAGCTTTAAACAGAGTTTTTAAGAACCTAGATTGAATAAATTTATGAAGATAATGCAATGAAAAGCATATATATATGTATATATATATATTCCCAAATATATAAGGAAATTAATTAATCACAAAATTAATGATGTTCTAAGTTATAGGCAAATTTAGAAATGAAGTCTTCAATCATACATATAGATCATAAGAGACTAAAGCTAGTAATGAGAATATGATCAAAAAGTACACGAAAATCAATAAAATTTATCAAGGCTTTATTGAACAAAGCATTGGTTAAAATAAGTTATATGGAGAGGAAATAATAGATTAGGGGACTTCTAATAGAATCGAGTGTTCCAATCACATTAAGGGTGTCAAACCCTGAATAGTCCATTTGTAGCTTGTCAAGGATATGAGACTTTGCATATATAAAATGATTAGGAACCAGTTCAAGATTGGCAAAGACAGTATACTTGGCCCTGAGTATAGTTTGTCTCTATATATCCTTTTCTCTGCCCTGTGCCCACAATAAAAGAGAGGAACCATTCTTGCTCAAATATAGGCAACAAGAGAGAATTTGGTGCCTGCTTTTCAAAGGATGAAAAACAGAGCTCAAAATCTGAGGGAACCAAACTGGAGAGGCTTCCTGCTGATTCTTCTGGGTTAAAGTTCTGATGTTCCCACAATTCAATTAATTTTGCACTAATTCTAGCCGATTATTGGCTTGTCTTTCATAATCTATATTGACTAAAGTCACATCCATGCCACATAAGTGCATATAGCAGTACCAGAAGCCAGAATCCCAAGACAGTGGAGACCATAACTGAGTGGTAGAGTCACATGGGCAACATAGCATAGATGGTATGTCCTGCTGGGAAATACACCCTTTAAGTCCATTAATGATGGTATGTACTATTGAGGGAGAAGCACCGGAAACCCAAACAATTGACTAACTCGAGAGATACTGTGTGCATTGAGGAACAGCTTGAGAATATCATGAGAAAAAATCAGTGGCACTGAAATATTAGAGATAAACATTATCCTTCCACATGTGTGGGCCTTTCTAAATGTGTTTAATTTCTCCACTGATGACATATATACTTGAGGAAAGATAGGGATTTTGTTTGTTGGGTGTAAACATTCTATTGTGAGTCTTAATATGTTATACCAATGAATGCCATGGCTAAAAGCCAACTGTATCCTCTGGTTGACTGATGAATGATTAACTCTATTAGTGGGAGGCAATAGGCAGCTACCAAAGAACACTTCAAGATCAGAGGACTGATAAGATCAGACTTATGCTTCAATATAGCCACTGTGTTGGGGATGAATTGAAAAGAGGAAAGAGGGGAAGCAGGGAAGGTAATTAGGAGCTGTTTGCAGTAGACTAACTGAGCAGGGAGAAGTGCCTAGCTAGAGGCAAATTCGCAGCACTAAATTCCTCAACATGTCTAGTCTATTTAAATTAGAAAATAAACAAAATACCAAAATGAAAGCAGAAAAGGGGAGAACATTAAGATCAGAACAGAAATTAACAAAATAGAACATAAGAGATAAACAAAATTGATAAACAAAACCAATAAAGCTAAGGGAAGTTTGGGTTAGAGCTTTTAAAAAAATACGAATGAAACAAAGAATTGGAAGATTTTATTTTCATAAAGGGAAAGAGAAAAATCAAATAACCTAAATTTGAAATCAGAGATTATAACAAGTGTAAAGTAAATTAAGAAAGCTATTAGGAGTTACTAACCCAACTTTATGTTGATAAAATATATAATTTTTAAAAAACAAAATATATCTATATCCAGAGAAAGAATTGTTAAATGGAAATATGTATAGGATGAATTTACATACATACATACAGACAGACTCGCACAAATATTTTATACACATACACATACATATTTGTATCTAATGACAGTCATCTGTAGGGCAAGGGGGAACAAAGAAAAAGGAAAAATAATTTTATATGATAAGTTTCTTGTATATGTAAAAGGAATAGCCAATTATAAGACAGATTTACAAGTTCTTATTCAATTATCTTTTTTTAAATCTTATTATGGAAATGTTTGTTTTATTTCATAAATTAAAAATTGAAAAAGAGTAATAGAAATAGAGGAATATGCTATGAGGTGAACAAAACAGAAAATTGAAAGTTTAAATAGACAAATCTCAAATTTTGAGATCTTTTAATAAACTGTAATATTTTGCTCAGTAGCCTCTAGTAGATTAGCAAAGAAAATTCTTCTAAATCTTTAAAGAATAAGTAATCCTTTTAATACTTAAAGATACCATCCTATCTACTTTTCTCTGCAAGGGGAACATACTTATACTTCTCAAATATCACAAAGATAAGAATCAAAATTTCAAAAATATAGTGTAATGGAATCTTTGCCATATTACAGAACTTAATTGGTTTTAAAGTATTAATTTGATTGTTCCAAATGCTCCCTGTTTTACCTGCTTTACGTTTACTCGTTTTTACCTTTTTGTCTCTCAGAGATTTCTTGTATTTTCATTCTTATTTATTCCCCAAATTCAAAGCTAATTTATTTCTCTAAGGCCCCTCAGTCATTTGTAAAGCAAGGTCTTTTTCTACTGAGTTTCACATGGGTTCTTCAGACTCAGGTAAAAACCTATTCCCTGTCAGAGCTATGGGCAATACCCCTGGAAGTGATTTTATATTACTATAATTTTAGGTTCATAAGATGGTTTAAGGGAGACAGAAAGAAGAAACTACTTAAAGAAAGTTGAAAGAAGAATGAGAGAATGTCACAGTTAGAGATGCATGTAATTTCACGAGTATACTGAATTGTTGTTGAGTCATTTTTCGTTATGTTGGACTCTCTGTGACCTCGTTTGGGGTTTCTTTGGCAGAGATACTGGAGTGGTTTGCCATTTCCTTCTCCAGCTCACTTTATAAATGAGGGAACTTAGGCAAGCAGGGTATAGCAACTTGCCCAGGGTCACACAGCTAGTGTCTGAGGTCACATTTGAACTCAGGAAGATGGGTCTTACCAGATGAAGAAAGTCCCTGTCCCAAGGCCAACCTATACCTTCTCTACAACTTGAAGTCAGAGAGTCTTCTCAAGTAATGAGAGAGTATGGATTGATTTCAAGGCAGGACCTCTACTTAGGTTGTCTTTCATCAGAGAGCATCTTACCAAGACAGATCAGAATGACTGACATCCATAGTTTGGTTGCCTGAAGATTTTTTCTTTTATTGTTTTCTCCTTAGGTCTACATACCTTTTTATAAAGCAATTATATTTTCCAGAGTCATTCAATGAAGTTGGTAGGAATTTGAGTTGGACCCCTGAGGAATATATCCGATTTCTTATACTGGTAGTAATGTTTTCATTAGATTTAAAGTAAGTCCAGAAAACTTGGGATCCAGGTTTTTTAGATCTGGGACAGAGCACAATTAAAGCTTCATTTTCCATGGCATTATAATGTCGACCTGCAAATGAAGAAGACAGATTAAATGAAAGTTTCATATCTATATAGCCATCTCTCTCTCTCTCTCTCTCTCTCTCTCTCTCTCTCTCTCTCTCTCCATGCGTGTATATAGATATATACACACATACACAGACATATATATGTGTATATATGTATATATATGTAAACACACACACACACACACACACACTCCACTGTTATTGCTGTTGAATTATTTCAGTCATATCTGACTCTTCATGACCCCATTTTGGATTTTCTTGGCAAAGATACTGGATTGGTTTCCGATTTCCTTTTGTAGCTCATTTTACAGATGAGAAAACTGAGGCAAATAAGGGCAAATGATTTACCCAGGGCCACCCAGATATTTAGTATTTGAGACTGAATTTGAATTTGAGGAGATGAGTCTTCCTGATTCTAGGCCCAGCACTCTATCCACTGTGCCATTTAGCTGTCTCCACCATGTATAGCTTTGAAAAATTTTTCCTAGTGGAATTTACATTCACAGCTGTATCAGAAGTGAAAATTCTAATTTCTGATCTAGCTGTGAAAGGATGCTAAAGAACACTCAGGTGAATAATCATTTGACTGGGTAGCATGAACTCCTGTTATAGTATATGGGATCATAATCACAGGCTGTGGAGTCAGAGGACCCAGGTTCAAATTCAATGTCTGATACTATCTGGCTTTGGACACCTTATTTAAGTGTGCTGGGCCTCAGAAGCAAGTAGGTGGCAGAGAGAACTGTGACCTGAATCTAGAATCAGCAAGACCTTATTATGACTTTCACTAGCTGTGTGACCCTGAACAAGTCATTTAACTTTGATCTGCCTCAGTTCCCTGAACTGTTAAAAAGGGGGCAATAATAGTATCTACCTCAAAGTGATGGTGAAGATCAAATGACATAATAAACAAACAAACAAATAAATAAATAAAGCAAAATGCTTTAAAAGTGGGCACAGAGTAAGTAAGCACTTTAATAAATATTCGCTTTTTTCTTTTCCTCATTTGGAAAATAAGAGTGTTGGTCTAGAGGACCTCTGAGGTTCCTACCAGCTCTAGAGCTATGATGCTATAATTTGGAACTGGATTCACTGTAATACTTCAATGGAAAAGTGATTTGTCTATATACAATTGGTCTATATACCATTGGTCAAAGACTTAAATGATTTTAGAGCTAAAAAGACCTGCTCTCCTATATTACAGATGGGAAAACTGAGGGGACAGCAACACTGAATGACTGTCTTAATTGACTTGCCCAAAGTCACAAATGGCAGTTAAGACTACAGTCCAAAGTCAAATGAGTCTCTTGTCCCAAAGCAACAGGACTGAAAGAAAAGCATAACAGAAAAGGACCTTTGCCTTGACAACTTAGTCCCAGCAAATACATAACATACATAAAGTAAAAATATCTGAAATTAGTTTTACTTAAAGTCAGACAATAGGTTTTCTTTTTTTAATTAAAAATATTTTTTAAACCGACAGATTGAATCTTACCTCGAACTGATACCGTGGAATCTATAAAGAGAGCAGATAAAACCAGGAAGCACCAAAACTCCATTTTTTTCCTCCAATTTACTGCAATTTAATTAAATAATGAATAATGGAATAAACCGGTAGCATGTGATGGCTAAGATGATCATCCACACAGATTGCTGGTGTCCACTGCAAGGCCTACAGAACATAGCAAACAATGTTTGCTAGCTCGTGCACTCACGTGCGTGTATACACACACACACACACACACACACACACACACACACACACACACAGTATAAAAGCAGGTGAAAAGAGATGGAGAGCAATTAAGCGCTCTCATGTTAATTTAAGCAAATAGGATCATTCAAACTAGTTTGTGTCAAAAATCATGTGGACCTCTTCCACCCACCAAACTTCAGAGAAGCTGTTTTTGCTGCTAGCAAACCTCTCAGGAAGAAAATTTGTGAGAAAATGCACTTTTTTTCTTTAAAATGGTATGAGTGGGAAGGTGAGAGTTTGGTATTGGGGGTTAGAATTCAGGGATAGAAATGTAAACATAAATTTTAAATACAATAGTAGCCCTTGAAAGTTTTTTTTTTAATATTTTTTCCTTTGAGTTTATTTTCTAAACCCTACTCCTCTTAATTAGATTGACATTATAGACAGATAGTTATTTTGTACTTAGCCAAATTAAGGGACCAAAGTGGATGAACTAATAACTAATCCAGCTAAGACAGATTCCAAATTTGGGGGCTCTTATTCTAAGGCATTAGACACCCCTGCTCAGTATTTAAGTGGGAAACAACCAAATGGGAGCGCTTCATGCCCAAGTTATTTCCATTCACCCACCCACCAACCCTCCCACTAAAGTTTATTTTAAGCCAAAACCAACGATTTGATCTAGCATGAAGAAAAAACACTGAGACCCTAATTCTTTCCCTTAGTATAGAAACATTTAAAACATCATTTCAACATCTATAGGAAGAATTTGTTTTAGTAAATTATCAAATAGTCTCAATTGGACCTGGTCAGTTGCCTTAAATTATATTTGCCTATTGCAGCATTTTACTCTTATTTTGAATTTTGGCTCAGACTGGGAGATATTGGTCTGGAGGCTACCCAAAGGTCTGCTACATAATCTTTCCCTTTGTCTGGAATGAAAAGGAAATAGCTCTTTAGACACACATCTCCTTTTATATATTAAATTCTGTTACAAACAAAAGTCAAAAGAATTGGACATATATAGTAGAAGCTCCCCAAATTCATGTAAATGATTCACTGAAACCATTGAATGGTTTCATTCAAAGAAGTTATGGTTAGGCCCACAGTTAAATAGGTTGAACTCAAATCCCTTTAAACAGAAGGCAGCTTTTACAAATTAGGGATGCATGCAAAGAGTGAACACCCCTCAGGAAGTCTTGCAGGTCATCTGGTATTTCCCCAGAACAATGTGGTAATCACTCATGATATTTGGAATGGGAAGTTCTGTCTTTGAATGTTGTCTCTTGCATTTTCTTTCTTTCTACCTGCTTGAATTTGGTCCAATCCCTTTTTTCTAGATATTGGTTTCTTCATCTATAAACTAAGAAGGTTAGATCAAATAATAAAGTCTATTCCAGCTGTAAATCTAAAATCTTCTGATGATCTAGAGCTGCTGTCAGAGAGTTAAGGAAATAAAGCAGTCAATCAGTGAAGGAAGATGTCTCTGTCAATGGATTCAATTCTACAAACATTTAATTCGGTATCTACTACATACAGCCACGCTCTCTGTGTGTATATGATTCTCAATTTGTATGTGTGGGGAACAATGGGAGGAATTTTATTTCCACGAAATTAAAAGTGCTCCCATCTTTGAGTGGTAGCAGAATGTAAGTCAGGGGTAACTGGTTCTAAATAGAGCTGTGATCTGGCAGAGTCAGACTTATGATCAGGTGGGGGGTTAGAGGCTTGTATGCATGCTTGATGAGCTGTTTGAGAGGACCATGATGTGGGCAGTTCGGAAGGCTGCACCTAACCAATAGAGAAGAAGGAGGGAAATTCAAATGGAAGCAGCATAAAAGGGCTCACATTTGTCTGAGTCCCTGTATTCCATTAAGGGAGCTATCCATTTATTCAGAAAGAATAAATGTAAAATAAATAATGAAAATCTTCCTGGCTTTCCAACAAATATTGTTTATTCCTAGACTAAGGATGTCTCAGTAGGGATATAAAGGTATGCACTAGGTAGTCACTGATGATCCTTTAGTCTCCTTTCTTTGGTATTCAGAAAGTTTTAGGTTTGGGAGTTTTTCCACACACAAAGACCAACTCTTTAAGATACCTTTTGATTCACTGAAACCTGGACAACTGTGTCACCTCCAGCTCTAATCTCATCTATGTGCACTTAATCCAATCTGCCTGCCCTTCCTATCTTTGTTCTTCTCAATGTCACTTCTTCTTGTTTTTTTTCCTTCAATTTATTTTTTAAAATAGGAAAATTTTATTGATGTAGTTTATTTTTTTAGAATGCCCAGGGTTACACAGCTAAGTAAGTATCTGAGGCCAGATTTGAACTCAGATTTTTCTGACTCCAGGCATGGTACTCTATTCACTATGACACCTACCTGCCCCCTAATTTGAAATTTAAGCAATCTAAAATATAAACTAATTCAATAACCTGTTCTTATTTTAAAAAAAATAGCACTGAGAATTCTCTTTGCTTCCATTTTATATTTATCTTCATTAATATATCTATAGCCGATAAACATCTCTCCCACTTGTCCATCTCTCCATAACCAAGTTAAATTAGCTCCTGTTTTTTATCCACACTTGATTTCTCTAAAACCAATTGTCCTTTTTTGTGACTTTTATTCCCTTCAAGCTGACCTTGGTACTAATTTTAACCTGTTTTTGTTTATAAAAATGTCATTAGATACCATGATTTTCCCCATGCCCTATAATCTCCATACAGGAAAATATATAGATGAAGTGAAAGTTTATGTCTCATTACACTTCACTCACTGACTTAAGCATCATTTCTAATGTATTATTTGACCTTGTATCATTCCTGTCTCTCAATGGAATGCAAAAGAACTATAAATTCACAAAGTAACCAAAGTAGGACAGTTTGAACTATGTACAGATAAGCCAGAAAAGGAACATTTATAGATCCCTCACAGATAATTAAATAATTTTTAAGTTTTCTAAATAATATTTTAAATTAATAACAATAAGGCAAAATTACTTACATTATCTCATGTGATCTTCATAAGAACTCAGTGAGGAAAGTGCTATTTTTATCCCCATTTTACATAATAGCCAAAGGAGGATGAGAAGTTGACTGTAGTGCCAATTCAATATTCATGGTGACAAGGTTCACTATAAATATACCTGCATAGTGCTCGATTGAAAAATATAATAGACTTTTTATATAGAAGACAGAAGTAAAACATTTATTCAGACACCAGAAAATCGAACCCCAAAACCAATAAACTGATTCCATCATAGTAGCAAAGAAGTTAATAAGTCATAACAGCACAGAGAGCTGCAGCATCCTTTAGCCTTCCCACAAACTAATGCAAGCTTAACTATCACAGCAGGTGGCAAACAACCAACATTTATTCACAAGCCAACTATTTCTCTTAGATGAGTTCTCTCTTCCTACCACCCAGCTGCTCTGACTCCCAGCTTCCTGTGAGCTCTGCTCCACCCTTCAGCAATCTCTTCCCACCACAGGCTCCATGTAATTACATTCAGCCTATTAGAGGTCAGGGTATATTTTCAAAGCAGGGAAGGTCTTCAAATTACCATTACCATTACATTGACTTGCCCACGGTCACATAGCCAGTAAACGCCAGAGGTATATTTCAAACCTAAGTCTTTCTGACTCTAAAATAAAATATCCCAAGTTGCAGGAGCTGGCTACATATGTTCTCACACAAAGCACAAAGGCATAGTCTGTTCAACCAATATTTAATAAACAATCCCAAGGAAGATGACATGGATAGGCACTATTGAGATTCTTCTATCTGTATGGCTAGAGATATGCCAATAGTAAGATTTCATAGTTTACAACTTAATTCAGGGCTACTTCTAAATGTAAAATCCAATGATAGGTAAGCTGAGGGTTGAAATTTAGGTTCCTTAAAGGGTTCCTTTTAAAAAAATAGAGGAAAAAGAGTCAGGTACTCATTAAGAATGAGACTAGATGTAGAAATATGCTTAATATGATTGTACATGTGTAGCCTATATCAAATTGCAAGCCATTTGGGGGAGAGGGAAAAATTTGAAACTCAAAATATTATAAAAGTGAATGGTGAAAACTAAAACTAACTAACTAAATAAATAATAAATGAAGGAAGAAAGAAAGGAAGGAAGAAAGAAAAGGAAAGGAAAAGGAAAAGGAAAAGGAAAAGGAAAAGGAAAAGGAAAAGGAAAAGGAAAAGGAAAAGGAAAGGAAAGGAAGGGAAAGGAGAGGAAAAAGAAAGGAAAGGAAAGGAAAGGAAAGAAGAGGAAAAGGAAAAGGAAAGGAAAGGGAAAGGGAAAGGAAAGGGAAAGGAAAGGAAAGGAAAGGAAAGGGAAAGGGAAAGGAAAGGAAAGCAGAAGCATTCAGGGCCATTACTAGCCATGCAGTGTGGCATAGTGGACATAGAGTGGGCTTTGAAGTCAGGAAGACCTCTGCTCAAGTCCTATATGTAACACATTAATTCTGTTACCCTGACAGATAACTTAACTTCACAATATGCTTAGGCGACTTTCTAACATTTTAAGTAGTAGAGAAAGTGCCAACCCACATTCCCTCACCTGGGAAGGACCAAACCAGGGAAATCATTGATCCAGTCTCTATGTCATGCAAACTTTGTTAATTTATTGGAATGTAAGAAAGACAGAAAAGCACAATATTTTCTTCCTGATTTGTTAGCCAAGTCTCATGACCTTTCTGTTTAAGAAATGGTAAATTAAGATAATTCCTCCTTGAGAAGAAAGAAAGATCCATGGCCACAGATTCTCCTAGCTTCCTTCTCTAACTGTGAAGGGAAGCTGGCATCCAAGTTCATGGAAAAATATTTCAAACATGAGTGAAAATTAAAATTGAAATAACTTTTCATTCTAAAGCTGCAACTCCATTCAGTTCAAATCAACAAACATTTGCTAGGCACCGTTGGTAAACAACTATTAATAACATGTATCCCCCAAACACAATGAACAATTAGCAAACATTTGTTAATGACATTAGCTTTGATTGATAGTTTCCTTTCATAATAACTTAAGGTAATCAAAAATCAGGTCTTGGTTAACACCTACAGCTAGAACTATAAGAAACATAATAGAGACCCCCATTCTGAGCTCAAGGAAAAGCAAACCTGATTTCAGAGAAATGAGGGATTCCCTACCTATGGAAATAGATAACAGATTTTTAAAGATAATGAACACATGACCTAGCATACAATGTGCAAGTAACTTTCAGACACAAGACAGTAAAAACACTTCCAGATACAGAATGAAAAAAACTCTTAAGTAAAACATCTTTTTTTTCCTGAGGCTTTGGCTGGAAGAAAGGGGGAGAGAAAGAGAGAGAGAGAGAGAGAGAGAGAGAGAGAGAGAGAGAGAGAGAGAGAAGAGAGAGAGAGATGAGAGACAGGAGGAGGAGGAGAAGGAGAAGGAGAAGGAGAAGAAGAAGAAGAAGAAGAAGAAGAAGAAGAAGAAGAAGAAGAAGAAGAAGAAGAGGAAGAGGAAGAAGAAGAAGAAGAAGAACAACCTTTCTCCATTTGCAGAAATTTATGGAATGTCAAATTAATTGGGAACTAAATTTGTGACTGAAATGTAATCTATTTTATTTGTATGCCCAGACTATAAGAGTATAGTTGTTTTTTATATACTGAAATACCCTAAGAAGTTTGAGGGAAGTGAAATGGAGCCAAATATGAAATGGGGCCAAACCTCAGGAGATTATAGAATAACCTTGTTTTTTCTTGAAGAATGCATGCTTTCCCAACCCTAACCACAATGTCATGTTGACCTATAAGATTCGGGAACTGAGTCAACTGCCTCAACTGCTATCCACACTTCACCTGTTTGCTCTCACCCCTCCCCTATAGCCCATGAAGTTGGCATCAAGCCTCTATCTCCAAGACTCAACTAAGTCTGCTAGCCAATCATTTCCCGACAACTCCTTGTCTCTAAGAGTTAGCTGAGTCTCACTAAGCCAATCAGTGAGCTCAATATTTCCTCCTTTCCCCTCATAATTGTATAAAAAAGCACCCGAGGAGACACTCGGGGTCCTCCATCTAAAATGTATGGTTGGGCCCGGGTTCGAACTCGTAATAAATTTTTTTTCTTTTTCTTGCCTCAGTGGTCTCGGTTTGTCTATTATTCCACTCCACGTTTCAGGAAGCATCTCCCTATGGCTGTTAAAAGCATGAACTTTATGGAATTTGTGTACATTTAGGACCTAGACCCCCTCTATGATTCTCTTCTTTGCTTTATGTAGTGGAATGCCCAGTCCTTAAGTAGAACTCCAGAGAACAGAATTAAGGGACCCAATTTATCAAGAGCACTTCCAAATATTTTGGAAATAACTGCTGCAGGGCAGCTAGAGGGAACAGTTAATAAAGCACTGCCCCTGAACTCAGGAGGACCTGACCAAATCCAGCCTCAGACACTTACCACTTACTAGGTGTGTGACCTTGGGCAAGTCACTTAACTTCAAATGCCCTGCCTTTCCCCCTACCAAAAAAAAAATGATTGATGAGATAAAGAACATGATGAACTTTGGTTTTTGGTCACTGATTCAAGTATTATGCTCTTTGCAATTCTAGGGGCAGAAAAAAACAGGAAAGGTTTGCATTCACATGGTAGGTTGCCACAGGGATGTGTTGATAGCATGATATTATGCCATAATCTATGAAGACAGGGCTTAGATAAAACTGACTCAGGCATATGACTTGAACAGCATTATTACAGATACTATGTTAGTTAGATAAGGTAAGTAATAAGAAGAGGAAGTCCCTAAAAGGATTATTAAAAGATTAATTATGGTCAGTTGTTTCACAAAACCTGCAGAAAGGATAATTGTTAGTTAAATATTTAGGGAAAATTTCTCTTTCAGAGATAGTATCCTTTCCTCAGCCAGTAGCAGAAAATGTTTTAGCTTTAAAACACCCAAAGGAAACTGGATTTGAGGTCAGATTTCAGCATAGGGAGACACATGGCCTCGGACCCCAGAACACCAGGAGCTGTGGCGACTCCAGAATTATCAACATAGACATGCCTAGGACAAAATAAGAGGTTCGTGTCCTATGGACTTTGGGACCTGTATTTGGGGAATGCATCAGCTCCCTCCCCTGGGGGCTGGAAGCCACTGAGGAGACACGCCATTTTGTAGTTTTCAGAGGCAGCTCCAGCTCCCGGCCTCCAAATCGTAGGGAGATCCAGCGATCAGTCTTGGGGGGTAATCGCTCTTGCTTTAACCTCCCTGGATCTGGATTGTGATCTAGGGTGGAAGTCGTGGGTGGGTTTACAGCTTGCCAGAAACGGAAGTTGCCCCCCACACGTTCGGGACGAAAATTCCTCTATCTGGCCTTAAAGCCATAGTGTGGCAACAAGCCCAAAAGTCAAGCAATTAAGTGGCAACATGCCAAGGCAAAGGAAACAGAAAATGCAACCCTAGACTCCTATTTTGGGGGCATAGAGCAGGAAAAGGACTGTGAGGTCAGAAGTCCTGCTCCAAAAGCCCCAGGGGAAAACATGAGCGGGTTGCAGGCCATAGAGGACCTCAAGAAGGACTTTAAAAATCAAATAAGAGAAGTGGAGGAAAAATTGGAAAGAGAAATGAGAAGGATGCAGGAAAAGTATGAAATGAGGGTCAACAGCCTGACTGAGGAAAACAACACCTTAAAAAATAGACTAACTCAAATGGCAAAGGAGGCCCAAAAGGGCAATGAGGAGAAGAATGCCTTAAAAAGTCGAATTTTCCAGATGGAAAAAGAATCTCAAAAGTTCACTGAGGAGATTCATTCTTTCAGAGTTAGACTGGAGCAAATGGAAGCTAATGACTTTATGAGAAATCAAGATGCTGTTAAGCAGATCCAAACAAATGAAAGATTAGAAGGCAATGTGAAATATCTCATGGGAAAAACCACTGACCTGGAAAATAGATCCAGGAGAGACAATTTAAAAATTATTGGACTACCTGAAAGCCATGATCAAAGAAAGAACCTAGAAATCACCCTTCAAGAAATTCTCAAGGAAAATTGCCCTGATGTTTTAGATCCAGAGGGCAAAATAGAGGTTGAAAGAATCCACAGATCACCTCCTGAAAAAGATCCCAAAAGAAAACTCCCAGGAATATTATAGCCAGGTTCCAGAATCCCCAGATCAAGGAGAAAATACTACAAGCAGCCAGGAAGAAACAATTTCAATATTGTGGAAACACAATCAGAATAGCCCAGGACCTGGCAGCTTCTACAGTGAGGGATCGAAGGGCATGGAATATGATATTCCAGAGGGCAAAAGAACTGGGAATGAACCCAAGGGTCACCTACCCAGCAAAACTTGAGTATTTTGTTTCAGGGGAAAATATGGTCATTCAGTGGAATAGAGGACTTTCAAGCATTCTTGAGGAAAAAACCAGAATTGAATAGAAAATTTGACATCCAGACACAAGAAGCAAGAGATGCCTGAGCAGGTAATCAGGGAAAAGAAATCAAAAGGAACTTATCAAAGTTGAACTATTTACATTCCTATATGGAAAAACAATAACTGTGAGTGATGATATCTTTCTCACTATGAAAATAATGGAAGAAGGGTGTGTGGTCATATGAATACATATGTGAATGTGTGTGTATATGGATAGAGGGCATAGGTTGAATTTGTTGGGAAGGGAGAATCCTCAAGGGATGAAATTATGAGGTGAGAGAGGAAAGTGGCAAGAGGAGATAGGGAAAGACAGGGTAGGGTAAACTATCTCATGTAGAAGAAGCAAGGGGAAGTGGTTGCAAGGGAAGGGGAGAATAGGAAGGGAAAAAAAAAGGCAAATCCACATTCTCATTGAATTTGGTTCAGGGAGAGAATGACATACATACTAAATGGGATAGCTCAACCTGTAGCAGAATAGGGCGAAGGGGGATGAGTGGAGGGATGATGTATGGGAGGGCATCCTTGGGGGGAGGGGAGGTTGGAAGTACCCACTATAGAAGAGGGACAGGATCGTGTAGGGAATGGACTAGGTGGGGGGTGGGATGAGTGGGAGGGAATTATAAGCAGCCTCATACAATATATCTACTATGATAATGTTTTGCATAGCTAGACATGTACAACATATACTGAATTACTTATCTCCCCAGAGGGAATGGGTGACAAGGGAGGAAGGAAATGGATCTGAAATTTGAGGTCTTAAGATTAAATGTTTCAAATATATATACATACTATTATTAATACTCTTTTGCTTATAATTGGGAGATAAGATATGCAGGCATTGGGACACAAAGATTCACCTTCCTCTAATGGAAAAGTCGAAGGGGGTATGGGAGAAGGTATGGGAGAGAGCAGACTGGAGGAATCGATATCTTGTGGGACTGCTATTCTGGGAGGGTGGGTAGGGGAATAACGGGGGGAAATGATTGTAACTCAAAATCTGGCGGAAATGAATGATGTAAAACAGAAGCTAATAAAGCATTTGTTTAAAAAAAATTAAAAAAAGTCATATTAAATATCAATTATCTATAAAAAAAAGAAAAAGAAAAAAAGAAAACAAATACAGGGGGTGGCTAGGTGGCACAGTGAATAGATTGTCGGCCCTGGAGTCAGAAGGACCTGAGTTTGGATCTGGCCTCAGACACTTAACGCACACACAAAAAACAAAAAAAAAAACCTAGCCATGTGACCTTGGGCAAGTTACTTGACCCCAATTGCCCTCCAAAAACAAAACAAAAAAAAAAAGAAAAGAAAAGAAAAGAAATATAAGACACCCTTACTGGGGAGTGCTAGGAAATGAGATCAGTGATTTGTTCTACTAACTGGCATTAATGTTTGTATTGCTAATAGATAATACAAACTAATATTAGCATTCATTTGATTAATAAAGATAGATTGCTAGCATTGAGAACTGTATCTAATCCAAAGTCTGACTCCCTTCCCATCAAATTCCAGTTACACAATAAACAAACATAGCAAATAGCCATGAATATATATCATCAATTTGGAAGCAGAAGGAAGAAAAAACAGTCTTGACATTTAGGAGGATAGGTCATTTACAATCAGCTATTAGCATAGAGAGACTCTAGGAACTTGGGTAACAGAGCACCAAAATATAAAGGAAAAATAACAGTAGGAGAATTAACTGGTCACAGAAGACAGACAACTCTCTCCAGATTCTCCAACTATACAAAACAACTACCCTCAAAAAATATTTGAGCTTTGGGGCGGCTAGGTGGTACAGTGAATAAAGCACCAGCCCTGGACTCAGGAGGACCTGAGTTCAGATTCGGCTACAGACACTTGACACAACCACTAACTGTTCGACTTTGGGCAAGTCACTTAACCCCAATTGCCTTCCAAAAAAAAAAAAAAGCAAAAAAAAAATATTTGAGCTTTTCATTAAACAAATGGGCCCGCAAACCACAGTTTTAAGAAATACTTTTTCTAAGAGGAAAGTTCATACAGTATGGTTACAAAGAATCCAGACCCACGTCTTATGCCAACATCTTGGTTTACCAGGAGACTGCCTCCTTTGCTTTCCTTCTAATTCAGAGCTTTGACCTTTCTCTACTTGCTAAACTTCTCTTTGTGGATTATTGAATCCCTAACTTGGAAGACTACAATTCCTGACCTTCTTTTGTTCCTGTGTCCAGAGCTTTAATTAAGCTCCAATTGTCTTTTCTGCTCCTGCCTTTCCATCTTGGTACCCTACTTCCTGTCTCTACACACTGCACAGCTCAAATACTTTCTATGTGAAATCTTTCTTGATCTGCCCAGTGGCAAGTGCCCACCTTCCCTAACTGCCTATCTGTATATCTATATCTATATACAGATATAGATACAGATATGTAGATATATAGATATAGACATATAGATATAGATATATAGATATAGGTATAGATATAGATATATAGATATAGATATGTGTTGTCTTCTCCACTAGCATATAAGTTCCTTGAGAGAAAAGATTGTTTCACTTTTTGTATTTGCATCTAGTATTGACTTTTCCTGAGCCCTAATTCTCACTCACTCACAAGCAGGTGGTCCTAGCATTTTACCTGAACTTTTAAAATAGCCTCCTAATCAGTGTCCCTGCTTCCCTTCATTTTCTAATTCTGATATCAAATTGACATTCCAAAAACATTGATCTGCTTATGTCAACCTTCCATTTCTCTCCCCACAGTTACATGTACTCAAAACAAACAAACAAAAAGATTCAGTGGCTCTCCTAGGATAAAAATATTAAATCTTCTGCCTGAATTTTAAAGTCCTTCTTAACTTATTGCTCAACAACTTGCACAGTTTTATTTCATCTTTCTCTCCTTTACACATACTCTATTCCAATCCAACTGGCCCACTTGCTAATCTCTGTATGTGACATTCCATCTCCCATCTCTGTGGAATCCTGCCTCGGTGTAGGAAGTTCCCCATGTTAGGACTATGGTCCTACCTCACCTCCACCTCTTAGAACCTTCAAAACACAGTTCAGGTGCTACTTCCTTAAACAGGGCCTTTCCAGTTACCCTCAGTTAATAATCTCACTCTGTAGAAACTAATTTGCATAATAGGGGCAATTTGGGAAAATAGAAACTGGCTTTGGAATCAGGAAGAACCAAGTTTGAGTCCTAACTGTGAAATGTTCTGATTGTAAAACCACATGTGAGTCACTTAATCTCTTAGTGTCCCAGACAACTCTATAGGACTATAAGATACAATTTGCCTGTGAGAGAACTCCCTACAACAACGAACTCAAAGGTGTGAACCATAACAACCAAAACAAAAATCTTCATATTTACTGTATATCCATATATTTGTGTATGTACCATATCCCCTTCCCCATAAAATATAAGTTCTTAGAGGGTGGGAATGACCTTGTTTTTCTCTTTATTTCTTTATATTATCTTTATCTCAATACTGCCCTAGAATGATGCCTTGCATGTAGTAGGCACCCATCAAATTCTAATTGAATTGAATTTTGTTGAACTAACACCTGCTGTTGGGTAGTAAGAAATGTTAGTCTTCGAATGAATACAGTTATTAGAGGAAGAAACACAAATTCCCTGAACTTTTTAAAGTCTTTCTAATAAAATCATTCACATAAACTCAAGAAATTCAATGTGGTCCCTGATCTACTTAGTACATGTATCAAAATGCTTATTTGAATCAGTATCAAAACATTAAGAATGCTAGTCAGAACACTCCGTGAATTCCTGTATTTTAAAGCACCATCCTTTTTTTTTCCTTCTCTGACAGAATAGCAACGATTTATAAAATAAACAAAATTTTCTTGGAGCAGTTAATTTCATCAGTTAACATAACTTCATTTCCAAAGTTCAACGGTAGCCAAATTCCAACAGATTAATTTATTTATTCCTCAGTATAAACAGATTCATTTCATCCAACAGAATGCTATGCTAAATATTAAAAGTCTTAAGACTACTTTCAAAATAATTGTGCATCAGGGTTTTTTCCCATAAGCAAAATCTTTAAATATGGTTTAGTTATGTTAACCCCTCTGTTAGGAAGAAGATGACAACCCTTTTTTAAGCCCTTTTTATCTGTCAGGCATTGTGCTTAGTGTCTTATAAGTGCAACTGAGAATTCAAAGGGGCCAAGGTATTTAACAATCCTCTAATACCTCTTTTGAAGGAGGAATTAAAAATCATTCAAGTTCTCAAATTTCAGCCTAATCATTTTGATTATCAGAATAGAACTGGTTAGTTACTGGTTAATTTACATGACAGCTTGAACCTGCTAAGCTTATCAGTGCTAAGGCAAGGCTTTCTAATATAGTGCTCCTTTCTTTTCTAACTTTCTTCTGAGATAACTGGGGTGATCCATCTGGTCTTTTCTTTTTTACTCTTGCCAACTTATTCTTCAAAGTGGATCTAATTTACTCTATCCCAATTAAACCAGGTTTTTCTTGTTTTGCATTTACAAATTATTTAATTGTAACCTATTGAAATACAAACCTTTTTCTCTGGTCTTTTTCAGCAGGAAAATATTCTTTACCATGACCACATCCAGGACTCTACATTTTGACTTTTACCTTTCTTTCATCTACTGCTTAAAAAAAATCTCAGAAAATTCCATTAACATAAATACTCAAGGACCTTTGTATCTGAGCTTGGTCAAAATTTGCTCCTGTCAAATATACTAGATTGTAGCTGACCATCTGTTTCCTACCCTTATGATCAACTTAAGTCATGAGATAGGAAACACTCATTAGTTAAGCTGATAAAATAAGACAAAACCAAACAAAAAAGAAATGTCCTATGAGTCAGAAAATTTGAATTCAATTCATGGCTTTGCCACTAATTAGTTACTTAGGTTGACATCAGAAAATTGCTTAACCTCTCTGGATCTCATTGTCCTTTTCTCTTAAGTTCGGAGGTTGGGCTACAACTCTGTGTTTTTGATTCCAAATTAAATTAGAGTCAGGTTTTCACGCTATGCTTCTTTGAGTATAATAGAGAGGGAAAACGCTTCTCCTTCCCACTGTAGCCATACTTTCTGTAGCTTACATACATATAATCATAATAATGATAAGTTACTTAATATTATTTAATTAATTATTTATTTACTATTATTTCATTATAATTATATTATAATATATTAATATTATACATTATATCATGAATTAATTGATATTAATTACTCAATTCATTATTTAATAATATTGATTATTATAGGAATGCCGAACAGGAGTACCCTATTGTGTTTAAGTATCATGAATTTTTAGTAGGCAAATTAGCATTTTTTATGACTTCTGCTAGCAGTGCTAGGTAGCCTGAGAATGAGAAGGGAGATTATAAATGATGGCACTCAACAACGGTTATAATAATCAATTATGATAATGATAGTTATTGCTATTATCATTATTTCCTTCCATGCTATTGTTCACTTATTTACCACCTCTTCCCCTTCCCCCCCCCCCCCACTTTTAGCCTCCACCTTTTCCCTCCTCACAGGTGTTTTTACTTCTGATCACCACTTTCCACAGTATACCCACAATATACAGTTCTTTCCTCCCCATTCTAGTATCCCTATTCCTCATTACTTCCTTATAGGGTAAGATTGATTTTTATATCCAACTGAGTGCTTATGTTATTCCCTCTGTTCCAATTTTGATAATAGTAAGGTTTAAGCTATACCCACTAATGCCCATATTCCCCTCCATTATAATAACTCTTTCATGCCTCTTTTATGTGGGATACACCATTCAATCCCCCCCACCCTCTTTCCAGTACAATTTTATTTTTCATCTCTTTGTTTTGTTTTCTCGGTATCATACTATCAAAGTCACCTTATATGTACACACACTGTCTACATATACTTCTAATTGCTCTAAAATCATTAAGAGTTACAAGTATAAAATTGGCATATAGAAAAATAGACAGTTCAACCTTATTGAATTTCTTTCTTTCTTTCTTTCTTTCTTTCTTTCTTTCTTTCTTTCTTTCTTTCTTTCTTTCTTTCTTTCTTTCTTTCTTTCTTTCTTTCTTTCTTTCTTTCTTTCCTTCTTCTTCCTATGTTTTCCTGGTGTCTTGAATTTGTACATCAATTTTTTTTTTTGGAGGGCAATTGGGGTTAAGTAACTTGCCCAAGGTCACAGGGCTAGGTTTTTGTTTGTGTGTTTTAAGTGTCTGAGGCCAGATCTGAACTCAGGTCCTTCTGACTATAGGGGCGGTGCTCTACTCACTGCACCACCTAGCCGCCCTGTACATCAATTTTTTTTATTCAGCTCTTGTCTTCTAATTAGAAATGCTTGAAAGTTCTCTTTTTTGTTGAATTTCCATTTTTCCCCTGGAAGATTAAAAGATTATATTCAATTTTGCTTGGTTGGTCATTCTTTGGTGTAATTCTAACTCCATTCCCTTGCAGCATATCATGTTCCAAGTCCTCCATTTCTTTAATATGAAAGCTGACAAATCATGTGTAATCCTGACTTTAGCTCCATGACATTTGAATTGTTTCTTGCAATATTTTCTCCTCGAGCTGTGAGCTCTGGAATTTGGCTATGATGTTCCTGGGAGTTTTCATTTTGGGATTTCTTTCAGGTAATGATTGGTAGATTCTTTCAATTTCCATTTTGCCCTCAAGTTCTAATATATCAGTGCAGTTTTCTGTAATATTTTTTTTTTGAAAATGTTGTTTAGGTTTTTATTTTTTAATCATGTCTTTCAGGTAGTCCAATAATTTTTATATTATCTCTCCCAGACCTATTTTTCAAAGTGAATTGATTTTCCAATGAGAAATTTCACATCTTCCTTTATCTTTTTTAATTTCTGATTTTGTTTTATTGTATATTGATGCCTCATAGAATTAATAGTCCCCACTTGTTCAGTTCTAATTTTAAAGGAATTTACTTTGTTAGCTTTTGTATTTACTTTTCAATTTGGCAAATTCTATTTTTTAGGGAGTTATTTTCTTCTGTCAATTTCTATATATCTTTTCCCATGCTATTGACTCTTTTTTTCATGATTCTTTTGCATTACTCTCATTTCTTTTCCAAATTTTTCTTGTACTTCTCTAATTTGCTTTTTAAAATCCTTTTTAAACTCTTCCAAGAATTCTTTTTGGGTCTGAGAACAAATTACATTTTTCTTTGAGGCTTCAAGTGTAGCCATTTTGACACTATTGTCCTCTTCTAAGTTTATGCCTTGATCCTTCCTTTCACCACAGTAGCTTTCTATAATCAAGCTCCTTTTTTGTTTGTTTGTTTTCTGCTCATTTTTTCTGCCTTTTTGATGACTTGCTGTTTTTATGTGGTCCTGCACTATCCCAAACTTTTTTTTGTGTGTGGTTCTGGGTCTTACTGCTGGATTTCACTGGGTTTCAGGGCTTAGCTGCTTGATTTCTCTGGAGGGTAGGCTTCCCTTTTGGTCTGTACTGGGCGGGGGGGGGGGGGAGGGGGGAGGGCTCCTTGTTGGCCTCCCCGAAGCATGGGGTTTAGCTGTTGGCCTGCTCCAAAGGCAGGGCCTTGGTGCTGGGTTGCTATCATAACAGTTTTTCTGGTGGTTGGCCCTGGAGGAGGGATCTTGTTGCTGGTGTGCCCCAGTGGTGGACCCCTGTTGCTTATTTGCTATGGAATCAGGGTCTCTCTGCTGGTAGGCCCCAAGGTTGGGGTCTTGCTGCTGGCCTGCCCCAGGATAGGGCTTCCCTACTGGTCAGAAATGAGGTCGTCCTCTCTGGTGGCTTGTGCTGGGGGTGGAGTGAGTGAGTAAAGACCTTGCTGCCCTATGCAGACTGCTCACTTGTCTAAGGGACTATTGACTTGCAGGAGGTGGGTGGCTCACTGATGGATTGCCCCAGGTTTGGAGCCTTGCAGCTTCTACTGCTCCTTTTGGACCTCACTCCTCTCCTGTAGTGAGACAGACCTTTTCTGCTGGGTGGTTAAGCTGCTTCTTCTGCTCCTAGATTAATTGTGAAATGGTTTTCTAGTTGTTTGAAGAGGAATTTGGGAGGCCTTCAGAGAGTTCCTTCCTCACTCTGTCATCTTGATACTAGAAGTTATGGATTTTTCCAAAGGGAAAATTTTTCTTTCTTCTTTTTAAAAATTTATATATTTACTTTTAGTTTGCAACATTCAGTTCCATAATCCCTTGAGTTCCAAATTTTCTTCCCCTCCCTCTCCTCCTCCTCCCTCCCATGGCATCATGCAATCAGATCTATAAATACCTTCACATTAAACATTATTCAAGTTGTAAAGAATGGTTATAACCAATAGAGTGAACAACGAGAAAGAAGGAACAAAACAAAACAAAATACAGAAGAGAGAGAAAGTAGTTTGCTTCAATCTGCATTCAGACTCTGTAGTTCTTTTCTCTGGATATGGCTATCCCTTTCCAACATGAGTCTTTTGGAGTTGTCTTCTAACCTTGCATTGCTGAGAGTAGCCCAGTCTATCAAAGTCAGTCATCACAGATATGAGGTGTCTGTAATTGTGTACAAAGGTCTCCTGGTTCTGCTCTCCTTACTCTGCATCAGTTTATATAAGTCTTTCCAGGTTATTATGAAGTTGGTCTGCTCCTCATTTCTTATAACACAATAGTATTCCATTACATTCCTTTGCCACAACTTGTTTAGCCATTCCCCAATTGATGGGCATCCCCTTTATTTCCAATTCTTTGCCACCACAAAAAGAGCTGCTATAATTATTTTTGTACATACGGGTCGTTTCCCCACTTCTATGATCTCTCTTCGGGATACAGCCCTAGAAGTGGTATTGCTGGGTCAAAGGATATATACTTTTTTTATAGCCTAAAGGGACAGTTCCAACAAGACTAAAGCATAGGAAAGGAGAAGGGGAAGGTAGTTATCCCATTAAGAAGTCATAAATACCCTGAAAACACATTGAAATCATTTCCCTAGGAAAGGGTAAATTTCCATAAACAGGAGAGCCTATAGGAAAGGCTCTTACTTTTAGTTTGAGTTAGATGTAAAGATGTAGATGTAAAGATCCTCCAGACCTAGGAGAGATTAAATCAAGCTAAGCTTGATTTAAGCTAAGGAAATCTGTGTTACCTGTGGGAACATCCCCAGTACTATATGTTTGGACTTCATCTTTGGCAACTCATTTTTGAAGATTTGGGGTTTTTCTTCCTTTTTTCCCTCCATGTTAATAGAACTATCTTTGCTTGTTTTATTATTTTTGAAAGGTTATTTTAATCTTCTCTTGTGCTTGTTATTATCAGTAACGATTTGCAGTTTGAGCTGGAACGTGACTTGGCTTTTGTTGCTGAAGGAATTTTGTTTCATTCACTTGACATGTTATATCTCAGTTGTTTAATTTTAAGCATCTTTGTGGTTTTTCACTGATTATTTTTCCGTTGTAATCTTTAAAATTCTGTTTTAGTTTTAATTCTGTTTAGGATTGACTATCTCTTTTGCATGCAATAGAATATTCACCTCCCCACTCCAGAATTTTTTTTTTCTACCATAAACCATCATCTCCTTTGAGACACATTTTCCAGTTTTTCTGGTTTTCTTTTTTTGATAAGCAGATGTATTACATTTTCTATGTACTATGTTTTACATATGCTTATTCGAGGAAGATCCTATTTTAGTGGTAGTTTCATTTTCCACTTTTGTTGGTTGTTATCCCCCAGCTTCAAAGAGAAATGCTTTATTTTTATAAACTATCCACTGCTATGAAAATACTGTTATGCTAAATGCTGTCACTTTTGTCTTTGTGTCTCCAACATCAAGAATGGCCTTTGATACATAGTAGGTATTTAATAACATGCTTATTGATTGATTGATGCTATTAACTGATAAACTAAATTGGGGAACCTTGAGCACTTGAGCAAGTGTTTTAATTCATGGCATGTTAATTGCTATATGTTAGTTGGTACATGAAAATGTTATCGATACTGTTTTTCATGATCTTGAATTTATTTCTGTTGTACTGACACAAAGTTGCATATTTTCTTATTTTGTATCCTGTATTAATTAATACAGTCTTCCTTACTTATTGTTGTACAACTTGGCATAATTATTAAGTTAAAATTACTTATTTTGTTCACTTTCTAAATCTCATAGCACACTTAAAAGGTGAGAGTCAAATTGGTTTAAAAGTATTTTCAATGGTAGTGGTGTTGAAATGCAGATATCTGATAACAGAAGTACATGCAGATTACAATTTTGATGATAATACAAAAATGTGGAAATGTAAGAGACTTGGGAAATTGCAAAGCAATGTTTTGTAAAGTCAGCCTGGAGGAGAACACTCAGAGAGAACTCTGTGAATGCCTAGACCCATTTGATCATTCAAGCATTAGTGACACATTTATGGGAGGAGATAGTGCCTGGAAATTAATACAGAAATTAATATGAAATATGAAAACGAATATGTTCAACACAGCTCAATACCACATCCCCAGAAGAAACTTGCCTTTAAGAAGTACTTCAGTATCTTTGCAAAGGAGAGATTAATCTTGAAATATTTTCTTGAGTGTGAACCATAGCAGGAATGCAACAGAGATATACAGCAGATGCAGAGTCTGAGGTGTTTAAACTCCTCAGACTATTTTTAATTGTCATCTTTGGATCTCATCTGATTCTGTGGTTTAGATGAGAGATGGAAGAGTGAACAAAATCATTCTCTTTGACAAGGTAAAGGACCAATGGAATGAATGTGATGGAGGATCGATAGAAGAATACCTTGCTGTTCCTCCCACAAGGCTCGCCAATCCCTGACTCCTTGTATTTTCACTGACTGTTCCCTTTGCCTGGAATTCTCTTCCTCACCTCTGCCTCCTGGCTGTTTTGATTTCCTTCAAGTCTCAGTTAACACAATACCTACTGCAAGAAGCCTCTGCCGTTTCTCCTTAATCTCAATGTCTTCCCTTTGAATGATCCTCAATTTACCCTGCACAGTATATAGCCCCCTCATACAAAGCTGTTTCCATGTTGTCTCTGCCACTAGACTGTGAGTTCTTTGAGAGCCAAGACTGTCTTTTGCCTTTCTTTGTTTTCCCAGCACTTAGCACAGTGCCCATCATATGGAATATGCCTAACAAATGTTTACTTTATTACTGATACCAAACAGTTCACATTAAACCTGGGAAAAGTTGCAAGAGATTCTAGAACCAGTTTTTTTTTTTTAATTTATTTTATAGGAACCCACTTTCATGTTTGGAATTTAAAAGAATTTTTTTTTCCTTCTAGCCTTACCAGCTTATTCAATTTTTTGGTAAGGTATAGGAAAAATGGGGTGAGGGAGGTATTTAACCTCCTTATAGCATTTTTATTGTCACCTTTTGTAATGGTAATAGTAATTTGAAGATCTTCTCTGCCCCTTAATAAGACTAAAGGAATTTGAAGATCTTCCCTGCCTCTTAAATAGGCCAAATGTAATCACATGGAGCTTTGTGGTAGAAGAAGCTTGCTGAACAGGTAGAGCAGGAAGGGTGGAGCAGAGCCCAGAGGAAGCTGGGAGTCAGAGTCAGTGTGGAGAGAGAGAGAGAGAGAGAGAGAGAGAGAGAGAGAGAGAGAGAGAGAGAGGGAGGATGCAGGCAAGGAGACAGCTAGGCTTCTGAGTGTTTGTTTGTGGGAAGGGCTGAACAGGGGGAAGGCTTTGGGATGGTATTGCCCTCTGTGTTGTTATTGTGTATATATTTCTTTGTTGCTATGATGGATTCAGTTTTCTGGTATTGGCATTTGGCTTTCTGGTATCATAATAAATGTTTTGCTTCTGTCTTATATGTGGAGAGTCTGTTATATTTTGCCATTCAGAACTATACTGGCATATTCATAGTCACTGTCAGTGCTGTGAATATTGACTTGGTAATATACCTTTAGATCCCCAGTGCCTAGCCTAGTGCCTTGTACATAGTAGGGGGATAATAAATGTGTTTTTTTTCTTTTTAATTGAATCTGGGGCCTTGTAGACCCCTTTAATGCATCATTTCTTATAGTATGCCCCCTTTCTTAACTTGCAAGCCCATAACTATCAATTTCAAGTAAGGACCTTTGAGAAAAAAATTTTTTGAATGTTTCTCCTTCCCTCAACCACTCGCCACTCTTTCCCCATGACCAATTCTCTCAACATATACTTGGAATAAAGCTACAACCCTTTTGATCTAGGAAGGACAGAAATCAAAGGATCATAGACTTACATAATCTTCTAGTTGGAAGGGACCTTAGGGAGTGAGTCTTTATTTTTTTTTTAAATATTGAATATCCCCATTTCATCAGTTATATGTACTCAACTAGAAAAGAGTTACAGAAATGAAGTCTTTAATTAGAGAGATATTAACTATTCATGATTGGACTTTGTTAGTATAATAAAGATGACAATACTTTCTAAGTCAATTTGTAGGTTTTGCACCATATGAATCAGATTAATTAAGAGTTAGTTTGTAAAACAAAATAAAAAGTAGCAAAACTTATTTGGAGAAATACAAGATCAAAAATCTAAAATGAATAATTTTTAAAATAGGAATAAAAGGGGATGGTAGTACCAGATCCCAAACCATAATATAAAGCAGTTCTCATCAGAACTATTTGACATGGTTATAAAAATTGACCAGTGGAACAGATTAGGTAAAGAAGACATAGAAGTAATGAAGCAAACAGTATAGTGATGAATAAACCCAAAGATGCTAATGCTTGAAGTTAGAACACCATATTCAACAAAGTCTGCTGCAAAGACTGGAAATTAAACAGGTCAAAATTGTATTTAGGCTCATATCTCATGTCACATGTCGTAATAAGCTCCAAATGGACAGCTGTTCTAAATACAAAAGGTTATAGCATAAACAAACTAGAGGATAAGGGAAGGAAATAATTTTCCCAAATATGACCAAAGGAGGAATTCTAAACTAAGGGAGATATGTTATGGAAGATAAAATGAGCAATTTTGATTACAGAAAATTGGAAACCACTTGAACCTGCAAATCAGTGAATAAGAATTGATAGCAAAATAGTTAACCTAAGAAGAAAATTTTTACAGACAGTTTATCTGATAGAAGTCTGATTTCCAAGATATAAAAAGAATTTATATATACATAATAACAAGAATTATTCTTCATTAGATCAGTGACCAAACAAGCAGGTATGAACAGGCAATTTTCAGATAAAGAAATACAATCTATTAAGAAATCACACAAGACAAATTCTCTAAATCACTAATGAGAGAAATTCAAACATTTTTAACTATGCCTAAAGAATCATTTCACTGTGCATAACCTTTGCACCTAGTGCTAGGCATTACCCCTCCCCACCCCCAAGAAAATGAAAAAAGAAGGGAAAACCCTATCTTTATAAAAATATGTATAATTATGCAAAAGTAGAAACAAAGCGAGTAGGATGAAATCACCTTGCCCTATATAAAAAGCGACAAATATGGCAAATTCAGAAAAAATTGGGAAGACTTGTAGGAGGTAAAGCAGAGTAAATTGGCAGCTAGATGGTGCAATGTACAAGCCACCAGGCCTGGTGTCAGAAAGATCTGAGTTCTAATCCAGACTCAGACATTTACTAGCTGTGATCCCCTGGGCAAGTCACTTAAGCCTTATTTACCTCAAATCCTCATCTGAAAATGGAAAAACAGTGGACAAGAAAATGGCAAACCAATCTAGTATTCTTTGCCAAGATTCCAGGGGGTCAAACAACAACCACAAAACTGATCAGAATTGAGAAAATAATTTACACAATGACCATGGTAATATAATAAAGGAAACTAGCTTTCAAAGCTATCAGAATTCTAATCAATGCAGGGATCAATCAAAATATTAGTGATGAACATGCTTTTCTCCTGTTAACAGAGAGGTGATGGACTAGAAATGGAGAAGGAGTCATTTTTTCACCATGTTATAGATTTGTTTTGCCTGACTATGATCATATGTGTAATCAGGAGAGGTTGTGTTTATCCTTTCTTCTCGAAGAGGTCCATGAAATCAGGGAAATGATGACATGTCTTATAGTTGACTTGGATTTTAGTGAGGGAGGGCTGTGCAAGGTCACCAGCCTCATTTTCTCTTCCAGAATCATCTGGGTCCAGTGGCCATATATTCATCAGGATGACTGGAGATGGTCCAAGATGCACTGGGAGACCCTGGTCCTTATAGGCTAAGGTCTTTTCAGGTTCTCACTTTGAATGAGATAATGCATATTCAACGAATATGCCTCTTTAAGAAGTTAATCAGGGGCAGCTAGATGGTTCAGTGAATAGAGTACTGGCCCTGAAGTTAGGAGGACCTGAATTCAAATCTGGCCTCAGACACTTGACACTTACTAGCTGTGTGACCTTGGACAAGTCACTTAACCCCAACTGCCTTGACTTCCACCTTCCAAAAAAAATAAAATAAAAAACAAGTTAATCAAGGGTAGCCCCTTTAATTAGGAGAGGACTTCTATTTTCAATTGCAGTGGAGCAATGAAGAGAGTTGGTGAGTAATGATGACCCCCCAAAGAAAAAGACGATGGCAATGAAACAGAAAAAGAAAAGTGCAAGGAAGTTCAGAAAGGAATGTAAATCGGCACGGTCTTATTACAATGTTAAATCTAAAGCATACTTTGAAAAACAAGCTACATCGATATAGAAGTTCACAATTTCCTAAGCATTCTTTTGCTCTCTATGTATTGAAATATTCTTGTTTGTTGAGGTTGGCTTTTTTAAATAAAAAGAAATTTGATTTTTTTCTACTCTACATTTATGATCCTGTGAATTTCTGAGGAGGTCCATTCTCCTTTTGGATAGCTCTAAATATTAAGCAGGTTTTCCCCTTACATCAAAACTACATTGAAATTTCTAGCCGTTGTTTTGAATTTTGGCCTCTGGAACCATGCAGAATAAGCCTATTCCTCTTCCATTATACTTGAGGATGGCTGTCTCTTCTCCAGGCTAAACATTCCTAGTCCCTTATACCAGTACACATATCAAATGCCTTTGAGGCCTTCAACATTCTAGTTCCCATCAGCTGGAGCTATCTAGTGACTAACCTTCTACTTACAGTCTATGGTGCATCACTAGAAAGTGTTATAAAATCAAATTGATTCCACTCACTATAAATTCATATGAAATCTCTGCTAGCGTCTTGTGATTATGTGACAATTCTTCTGAACTGCTATATTAGAACCCTTCGTAATTCCCCACAGTAACAGTTTAGATTTTTCTTACTGATTTTTAAATCCACAAGTGCACCACAATCCCCATACTTACAGCAGATGATCTAGCCCCCTCTTTCATTGAGAAAATTGAGGTTATCCAGCATGTTTCCTCAGTTCCCTTCCTTCATTACTCAGAAGTTTTCCATGTCATTATCTTTCTATCTGGTCAAACATCCCTATATTTCACTAAGGCTAATCATTCTGTCTAGACCCCTTGATCCTAATCTTTTCTTTCTAACTCGAGCAGACATCTCTTTTCTCTTATGCATTTCCAATTTAGTCTCTCTAATGCCTTCTTCTCATATGCCTAGAAACATGGTCAAAACCTCTAAGTCCCTTCCCCTCACCTCCCACGAAACCCCTGTCTTGACTTTCTAACCCAAAGAAACAACCAACCCATCTCCTTCCTCTTCATTACTAAACTTCTTGAAAAAATTATCTCCTTCTGATGTCTTCACTTCCTCTCCACCCACTCTTTCATGAACTTTTTGCAGTCTGATTTCCCCTGCTGCTGATCTACTGAAACTACTCTCTCTAATGTCACAGATGACACGTTCATCACTAAAAACAATACTTTTTTTTTCTGTTATCATCTTTGAGATCTCAAGTACATTTTATTTTGGTAACCACTCCCTTGTACTCGATACTCTCTTCTCCATTAATTAATCTATTTTCTTTTTTTAAAGAAAATTACTTTTTTCCAATTGAAACCATATGCAAAAGAAACAGACAACAGCACATGAAATAAACAAAATGAAAAGAAAATCCAAATCTTGGAACCCTGGATTTGATGCCAAAATACCAAGGTTTGAAGCCGTCTTCTACTACCTAGCATCTGTATGATTTTAGGCTTAATCAATCATTGCCTTGAATCTTAGTTTCCTCATCTATATTTCATTGCTAACTGGTACAATTAGCCATTTTCTTAGTCCTATTCAATAATGTGAAACAGACTCATCAACTGATAACTGGTCATGCAGTGTAGTGTAAAATACAGGCAATTTCATAAGAAAGAAATTCAAGGTATCAATAGCCATAAGAAAAAATGCTCCAAAACACTAATAACTAGAAAAATCTATTAAAGAAGTCTAGGTGAGCAACCTCACATCCATTAGATTGTCAGAACTGACCAAAAAACAAAAAGGAAATGATAAACACTGGAGGGACTGTTGCAAAACAGGTATATTAATTAATTGTTGGTGGAGCTGTGAATTTTGCTATTTTGGAAAGTAATTTGAAAATATGCCTCAAAAAGTCACTAAATTTTGCATATTACATGACCCAGAAAATCCACTACAAGGTTAATAGGGTCAAAGAAGTCAAGGAAAGATAAAAGGATAAATATGTATAAAAATACTTAAAGGAAATCTTTTTATACTAACCACTGGAAACTAAGGGGGTGCCTATCAGTTGGGGAATGGCTGAACAATTTATAGTATATGGATATAACAGAATGCTATTGTGCCTTAAGAAATTATGAAAGGGGGGGGGGTGGATAGGTGGCACAGTGAATAGAGCAATGGCCCTGGAGTCAGGAGGACCTGAGTTCAAATCTGGTCTCAGACTAGGCTTAACACAAAACTAGCCGGGTGACCTTGGGCAAGTCACTTAACCTCAATTGCCCTCCAAAAAACAAACAAACAAAAAAGAAATTATGAAAGGAGTGGTTTCAACAAAACCAGAGAATATATGTATGAAGTGATACAGGGTAAAATGAGTAAAACTGTTCAATATGATTACCAGACATTTAGGGGGACCTGAGAAGAGGCATGCTACCTAACTCCTTACAAAGAGTTTAGGAACTTGAGGTACAAAATGAAACGATTATTTTTTTAACTTGGCCAACAAGAATTCTTTACTGGGGGCAGGGGAAGAGAGATATGAGGGAAAGAACATCAGCTTTTGGTAATTAAAAAAGAAACTGATTAAAACACTTAGCAGGCACAGACCAGCCTACCTTCATTGTGTTGGTCATGCTCTACCCAAACCCAGAGATTGCTCTAGGAAAAAAACAAGTTCTTTACATTTCTCATCAAGTTCTCTACCTTTGTTGCTTAGCTCCACTCCTTTATAGGTGGTAGCCCTTCTGTTATTTATCCATGATTATCTAATGAGATGTTTTGATTCCTCCCTTCAACCACTGAGAAAAAATTCCAAATATTTTCCTTTGGGCTGCATTTTTATTCAGTCACACTAACCTAATAGAGAAGGGCACATAAACATGCAAAATTTTCTTTTTTATTCATACCCAAAAAAAGAAAAAGAACTAAAATCAAGTTCACTAAAAAATTTACCATACAGTATGCATGTCCTTAGCTTCTTCTAGACCCATGAAGCTTCAAATGACCGGCACCTTTAACTAGGTTATTTTTTTGGGTTTGTCGTTTTGTCATTCGGTTATGTCTGACTCTTCATGACCCCATGGGCCATAGCTTGCCAGGCTGGGGATCTATCCATTGCACCACTTACCTGACCTGTTTAACTAGTTTACAAGCATAGCCAAATCCAGAAGTTCCAGGAGCACACTTTAAATACTTGCACTCATACCCCGTTCCTCATCTCTTGTTCCCCCTGTAAGTTATAAACATTCCTAACCCTTGTTTACTGTTTCTTCCTGGCTTCCAATAAGGTCAATGTCCAGTCCTTTGTGAGATTTACTGTCTGGGGAGTCATAGGCTCTTCAAAAGCAGCCATGGGCAATCTAGCTTTGGAAGCTAATTCCTCCCCTTGCTGATCAGGTCTACTAGCCAGATGTCCACCTAGGCTATACCTCCAACTTTTCCTGACTCACAGACTCCAAGGCCTAACACCACTCTCATAACTTCATTATAGAAATAATGTTACAAAGCCAGAAGCAGGCTGTTTCCATACAGATGCTATCTTGTCTTTACAATGCTGTCTCTCAGATCTTCTTCTCAACCTCACACATGATTGGTTTGTTTAGAGTGTAACTGATACCTCAGATTCAAAAGTACCCTCTGGGTCTGCCCACATAACATTATAGGGCATAACCCTTCACCATGAACTCACCTTTAAGAGTTAGCCAGTAGTCAGAATTAGTTCAAAGCAACCACATTTAACAAGATATTATAAAACAAGAGTAGCTATGACCTTGGCACTCCCTCCAAGGCCACACTCTCTCACAAATACACCTAAAATTAGTGGAAATAATTGGCAAAAACTTAGAAGACAATACTTGTGAGGCACACACATAGCAAACACACATGGCCAAGGCAATTCACTTCTCCATTACTGCAGGGTTCTGAGGGCTTCCAGTTTCTGGCAATGTCCTGGCCCAGAATTCCTCTTAACTTGGAATATGTTTGAGATAGGACCCTGCTGCTAGGGCAGGCTTGTTCCCCACAGGGCAACCAGACTCTCTACTACCTTCAATTTTCAGGCTTCCATGCAATCTTTGGCTAGAGTACTGCTCTGCTCTCTCATAAGAGGCAAGGGTGATGCCTCTCTATGTGTCTCTCAGGAGGCTGGCTTTGAGGTCCTCCACACTGTAGGGAAGAGGCAGCAAAGCAGTTACCTTGTCAAGCTGAGTCTTTTAGACTTAGTTTTTCCTCTCTCTCTCTCTCTCTCTCTCTCTCTCTCTCTCTCTCTCTCTCTCTCTCTCTGTCTCTGTCTCTCTGTCTCTCTGTCTCTCTCTCTCTCTCTGAATCTGTCTCTCTTTCCTCTCTCTCCTTTTCTCCCTCTCTGTTTCTGTCTCTCTCTCTGTCTGTCTCTCTCTCTGTCTATCTGTCTCTCTGTCTGTCTGTCTCTGTCTCTTTGTCTCTGTCTCTCTTTGTCTCTCTGTCTTTGTCTCTCTGTCTTTCTCTCTGTCTCTCTGTCTCTGTCTATGTTTCTGTCTCTCTCTGTCTCTGTCTGTCTGTCTGCCTCTCTCTGTCTCTCTATCTCAAATAAAATAATGCTACTCAGAAAAGATAGGGATTGGAGACCAGCAGAGAACCACTCCAAATTGAGGGAAAACTCAAGTGGATCCCACTATGGGAGAAAAATTAATTAACTCCAACCAGGAGCTATGAATAACACTTTTGCCATGTGCACTCTCAACCATTAAAAGACCACTTCTTCCTGAACTCTATACATACTATTCGTAGAGTGTGCCTCTCACTCTTAGGGGGAATATTATGTATCAATAATTCTTACCATGCCACCTTGGTAAATACCCCTAATGACAATACCTTATACTGGCTAACTAATTGTTTTCTTGTTTTGTTTTGTTTTTTTGTTTTTTGTTTTATCTGCCCCCAGTGCCTGGAACACCCTTCCCTCTCTGCTCCAACTACTGATCTCCCTGGTTTCCTTTAAGTCCCAACTAAAATCCCACCTTCTAGAGAAAACCTTCCTCAACTCTTAATTCTAATACTTCCTCTCTGTTAATTATTTCCTCCTTATCCAATATATAGCTTGCTTTGTATATATTTGTTTACATATTGTCTCCCTTGTCAGATTGTAAACTCCTTGAGGGTAGGAATTCTTTTGCCTCTTGGTATCACCAGCACTTAACACAGAGCCTGGCATATAGAAGGTGCTTGATAAATGTTTATGGATTATTGATTCAGTGATATCAACTGGATAATCAGCTAAGGTTGGAGCCTCTTAAGCTACAGTACTAGAGAAACCACAAGCCTTTAGGATTACCCCAAGAGTCATAAGTGGAAAAGAAATCAAACACCCTTTTGAAATACTACGACTAACAGGACAGTAATCCAGAGCAAACACTTGATTGGAAAGAGTCTAGGGGCTATAATTCTGACAGTGCCATAACTCTTAGAAACTACTGGCACTGTTGCTCACTGACAATATGTTACACTGCAATTTATCTAAAGGAAAAATATAAGGACTAAAATTATAAAGGACTAATTATAGATGGCACTTTAAAATTCATAAATCATTTTACCTATGTGATCTCCCTTGAACCTCACAATAACTCTCTTTATTTTTCCTTTCTTGGAGAGGGGAAAGCAGGGTAATTGGGGTTAAATAACTTGCCCAAGGTCACACAGCTGGTAAGTGTTAAGTGTGTAAGGCCAAATTTGAACTCAGGTCCTCCTGACTCCAGGGCCATTGCTCTATTCACTACACCACCTAGCAGCCCCACTCACAACAACTCTTTGAAATATGAAATACAGTTATTATTATTATCCCCATGTTGGTGAAGGGGAAACTGAAGCTCAGTGTGGTTTGTTGACTTGCCAAGGCTAATCATAAGTAAGTTCTAAAGGCAGACTTTGAGCTTTGGGCTCTCCTACTCTTAACTGAACCTCCTCTTGGAGATGCCACTCTGGCATTGGAAATAAAGGTCATCATTTGCAGGATTAATGATACCAATTCTCTCACTAGTAAATAATTAGTAAATTAATAAATTAGTAAATAAATAGTAAATACATAATTTAAAGTATTTGCAGCCATAAGTTTCATGGTGGTACTTTATGGTGTCTCCACAAAGTGTCATTAAACAAAACAAATGCTGAATTATTCTGTGAAATCCAATAATAATATTGTCTGATGATAGTTTCAGTCTTTTGGTACACCAAATATATGTGCACATGTGTGTGTGTGTCCTACCTTAAAAAAAAATATCTCCCAGAAAGATAAGGATACAAACTTGATTCAATTATGGAAAGATTTTTGTTTCACAAAATAGTTCTCTCTAGAGCTCTTTTAAAGTGTTCTGTATTATCTATCTCTATATCTATTTCTATATGTGTGTATACATGTATACAAATATACATATATAAAACATGTATTTGTGAGAATCAGTGATCAGAAATTCATATACACGGAAGGGAGCTAAATGATTTAATGATGTTGGTAGAAGATAAATTTATATTTGTGTACATTTTATATAAATATATAATTTATATATTAAATTTATTTACATATATATTTTTTTTAATTTTGGCTAAAAATTTCAGTGTTCCATACCTCCTCAGGCTCAAACACAACCCATCTGTCTGATAGATCCCATATTGCAGGTCTAGCCTTCAAAGCAAAGATAGTTTTTTTAAAATAATTTTTAGTGAGTCATTAACCACTTGAACCCTCAACTCTAGTAGTTCCCCAGCGCTACATGATATCTTGTAGGCTCCAATAGTATTCTGGAAGGACCCACCTGACTAGAAATATTTCAAGAATGAGTCTGTTGACAGACTTTACATTTGTCATCTAATGACTCCCGTAGCTAAATCTCTAAAGGTTCATCTCCAGATTGGCTTCAACTTTCCGCTAATAAGTTGTGGAGTGAATTTTAAGCTGCCTCATTGGAGTAATGAAGCAACTACTACACAGGCATTGAAGAGATATCAGAAATACAAAGTTTTAGTGACTGCCAACAAATCAAGAATAGTAAGAGATAATGATTAAGCATCTGTGAAAAAAATTGAATTCAATTTGCCAAAAAATATTTCCAATATTTTAATAATAATTTTGTTGTAAAAAGGCAGCTAGGTGCAGCCGATAGAACACTTTACCTGCAGTCAGGAATACCTGAGTTAAAATTCTGCTTCTGCCGCTTGCTAGTTATATTATCCTGACAAGTCACTTAATCTCTGTCTGCCTCAGTGTCCTCATATGTAAAGTGGGGATAATCATATCACCATGTGAGGATCAAATGAGATTATATAAGCAAAAAGTTTTGCAAAACTTAATGGTTTATAGAAATGCCAGCCATCTTAAAGCAAATATATCTTTTCCCAGTAACACAATGTAAAGAAAAGTTTACGAATAGATTGATCAAAGGATAACTTTTATAATGATGGGATCATAGATTTGGAGTTGGGAGAGACTTTTAGAGGTCATCTAGTCCGGCTCTGTTTTTGTTGAGAATAAAACCAATTGCTTGGTCAACAAAATTAAGAAGCACTATGTGCCCGGTATCATGGTAGGCGCTAAGAATACAGAGCCAAGGGTGAAAAAGGTGAAATGTCTTACCTCCATTCAGACAGCTGCTACGTGGTGAAATCCAAATACTTAAGAAACCGAAGAAAGCAATTTTGACACATGCAGTCTGATACAGGACTTGTGATAACGCAGATATCTGTTATTATGCATATGGGAGGATACTAAAGAGACTGCCAAATTTCAAAGATGTTAGGCATAAAGGCTCCTCCCAAGTATCTGTGAAATTTGACCAGCCTGGGGAAAGCTCTTTTTGTTTTTCCAGCTTACATGCTGTTTCTGAGGCTTGTATTGACCCTACACCCAGAACCTGGCTTTTTCTATCTGGCCTAGCCAAGGTAGTAATGCTCTTCATCAAACCATCAGGTTATGCTCTCCACCTACACTGTCACATATGTAGCTTGGTGGTGCAATGGATAGAGTGCTGTGTCTAGAGTCAGGAAGATTCACCTCCCTGAGTTCAAATCTGACCTTAGACACATACAGGCTGTGTGACCCTGGGCAAGTCACCTAACCCTGTTTCCCTCAGTTTCCACATCTATAAAATGAGCTGGAGAAGGAAATGGAATACCAAGTATCTTTGGCAAGAAAACCCAAAAGAAGTCATGAAGTGTTGGGCATGACTAAACAATGACAACACTACAGTCACATTCCTTTTTTGCCTCTCACTTTCTGGACTGTAACAATCCCATTCTGCCTGTTAGTCCCCTCTAGCTCTGACTACTTTTCCACCATGTGGATAATTTTCATTCTAGGATTTTTTAATAACTTTGATAAAAAGATAGAAAGATAGATAGATAGAAGAATACTTCAACCTTGAACTTCAGTGAAAATTCTACTATATATACTTCAATTGCCTTAGAAAGGCAATCTGATATGTTAGATAGAAAACCAGACAAAGTCAAGACCTGAATTTGATCTTTTCTCTGACACAGCCTATGTGACATTAGGTAGATGACTTAACTCCTCAGTGATACAGGTAAGTCTAAGACTATGTTAGATAAAATTGCCACTCTGCATTAGTGGAGGACATTTCCATGCTGGGACCAAAGAATAAACAAGTAAACTCAAATTTAATGTATGCATATAGTCCTGAATACATATAGAGCTAATCGTATCTTCCCAGAGTTCCTCATCAATGAAAGATTTCAAAGCTATTCTCCATTCAGATATCTGGGTGTTCTGTCTTTTTTTCTTTCTTTTTTCATCTGTAAAATGGGCCAATACTACTACTGCCACCACACTCACACTTTTCATAGGCATAATGGATTTTTTTTTTTGCACTGGACTTATGATTTCATTAGAGCAGTTAGCTCTCAGAGAGAGACTCCCTTACCCAAGAAAATAGGTTTGTTCTACAATTTATAATCCACCTGGGACACTGAAAAGCTTAATAACTTGCACAAGGTCACACAAGTAACAGAGACTGAACCCAGATCTTCATGACCACGAGACCAACTCTCTACACCCTAGGCCACATTGACTCTAATATAACATAGATTGCAAATATTGTTTCTCTCTCTGCAAGAGATGTTTAATTTTATAACTATATTCCATTCGGTTCTGAAAAAAGTGAACAATAAATTCAGAGGAATTCTGCTACCTCAAAGCATACTTACTATTAGCCAAAGTGATCAGTTGCTTTCTTCTCCTACCTTCTTGCAGCAAAATTTAATTGTACTGAAGTACGGTTTCTCTAAGTCAAATAACATCCACCCTTATATTCATTACTGCTAGTATTTTTCTTATCAGTTAAGACACAGGATCTCTCTTACTGATAAGTTCAAGTGTTAGCATCATCAGCAGCCATTATGCCCTTTAAAAGCATTTTCCACTTCAAAGAACTCTTTGTATGATTACACATCTAGAATTGTTATCAAAGTTCACTTCAAATATAATCTTTGCTGTAACCACACTTACCAATAGAAGCAGCGAGGAGAAAAAGAGAGGAAGGGAGATAACTTCTCAGATTTTATCTGGGGCCATTTTCTAGCAACTCAGGTTATGATAAATTCAGTTCACATTTATAAGAACAATTGCTATCCCCCAGCATGATCACTGTAAATGTGAATTGTCATTACACCATGAAATTTGACTAGGTTGCAAATAGAATTTCAGATAAGCAAGATTTGGCCTCTCTTGACTTTTATAAAATCGATCAATAAGTATTTATTATGTGCTTACTAAATGCCAGGGAGTGCCTAGGCACAAGCATAAGAAAAGTCTAAAACAATTCCAATTCAATATAGAGGCAGCTGGGTGACACAGCAGACTGAGCACTTGGCCTGGGGTCAGGAAGAACTGAATTGAAATGCAGCCTCAGACACTTATTGACCACGTGATTTTTAAGTAAGTCATTTAATTTTGGTGTGCCTCACTTTCCTCATTTGTAAAATGGAGATAATAAATAGAACCTATGGGTCAGGGAGCATCAAAAGCAATAGGACTGGAATATAGTAGGTGTTTAATAATTGCCTTCTCTGTGGCAGTTAGGTGTTGCAGTGAATAGAGCACCAGCCCTGGAGTCAGAGGACCTAAGTTCAAATCTGGCCTCAGACATTCCATGTGACTTTGGGCAAGTCACTTTTTTTGGAGGCCCAACTGCCCTCGAAAAAAAAAATAACAATAATTGCCTTTCCCCTTTCCCTTTTTCTAAAGTAAGAGATGACAAGTACAAATGGATGGATAGAGAGAATAAATATAAAGTTAATTATGCAAATATATGTAAAGTAGCTAAATGCAAGGTAGGTTGGGAGGAAAAGCAATAGCAGTTGGAAATAAGAGTAAGGCTGCGTGCAGCTTATCTTAAAGTAGAAAAAGAAACTCTAAAGAAAGAAACTGAGTTATTTAGGGTGAACTTTAGCCTCACATACAAATTTCTTTGATACCATCTCTATCCAGGGATCATCAAGCCTCTGCTTGAATGCTTTTGGTGATGGTCAAGTCACTGGCTCATGAGATAGTCTATTGTACTTTTTAGAAAGCTCTAATCAGTAGTTCTCTGTTACATTGGGCTTTGGCCTCCCTTTAACTTCCACATGTTGGTCCTAATTCTATCCTTTGGAGCTATGCAGAACAATTATAATCCCCTTACCAAAAGATAGTCTTTCAAATATTTATAAATAGCTATCATGCCTCTTCCAATTTTTTTTCTGTTTTAGGCTAAACAGTCACAGTGTCTCCAATCTTTCTTCATAGGACATGGTTTTGAAACTCCCCCTCCTTATCCCCCCCCCACCCCCGCTCACCCCCCACTCCACGTCAACATCCAAATCAGCCTCTTTTTGTTGCCCAATATGTCAGTGACCTTCTTACAATGTGATGTCTGGAACCGAATTTGTTATTCTAGAAGCCATCTGACCAGTACGAGGCATTTTCCCTTGTTCTAGGCGCTAGACTCACAGACTTTTAGAGAAAATGTCAGTAATGGGATTTCAGGGACCTTGAGATCAATCATATAGGCTAATGGACTTATTATACAGATGAGGAAATTGGTTACTAATATACCATACTGTAACATACTCTCATTAATATGCTGGTGTTACGTTTTCTAGTAGCCATGTCATATCATATGTCATATTGAATTTTTAGCCCACTGAACCCACTGGTGTTTTGTTTTTGTTTTCACAGGAACTACTATTAAGCCACATTTCTCATATCCTTAATTTAAGTGTCAATTTTTGGAACCTATTTCTCTCCCTTGAATTTAATCTAAGAATATTCATCCCACTGTTTCCACCTGCTGACATGTTTTTGGACAGTGGTTTTTCCATCCAGTATGTTGGCTATCTCTTCTAGTTCCCTACCTTCCTCAAAGCTGATAAGTATGTAATTTATATATTCATTGAAATCAATGATTAAAGAATACATATCAAATAGCATGAAGCCTGCAAGGGAGGCCTGAAGCAGGACAGTTAAGATTCAACAGTTTTCCTCTAGCCTCACTTCTATCTTTCAGTCAATTTGAGGGAAAGCGTTGAGGTACAGTATAAAGAATATCGGTCCTTCACCTTCCTCTAATGGAAAAGTCGAAGGGGGTATGGGAGAAGGTATGGGAGAGAGCAGATTGGAGGAAGCGATATCTTGCAGGACTGCTATTCTGGGAGGTTGGGTAGGGGAATAACGGGGGGAAAATGATTGTAACTCAAAATCTGGCAGAAATGAATGATGTAAAACAGAAGTTAATAAAGCATTTGTTTAAAAAAAAAGAATATCGGTCTTACTGTCAGAAGATATGGTCTGGACTCAATTCTGGAATTTACTAACTATGGGGACTTGGACAAGTGACTTAATCTCTCTGAGTCTCAGTGTCCTCATCTATGAGATGGAAATAATAATACTTGCCCCCCCCCCCCCGCACCCAGATTTTTGCAAAGAAAGTCCTTTTTAAATCTTATATTGAAAGGGCAAAGTCAAGAAGGTAAAGGGATCATTCTAACTGAAATGTCCTAGCATTTTCCTCTAAACAAGTCTAGAATAATGCTGAAGCAGAATAACCAACAAAAGGTAGGAGGGAGACATTTTGTAATTTAAGAGTTGGGAAGTTTGTGGTGCTAGAGTAGAGGGTAACTGTGAGTGCAGTGCTGTAGAAACACCAGCTATGGCATTGGAAGTAGAGGCAGCCATGGCACTATGACCTCTTACCATCCAGAGATGCTGAGAGGATTAAACACCTAGTCAGAAAGAGACTCCAGGGACACTTTTGCTAGCACTAGGTTGCAAAACCAGGTACCATTTAGCAATCCCATTGTCCATTGTCCAGTTGTGGGTTGTGGTTCTAGGGCAGATAGGAATGCTTATAGTCATAAGAGACCAGAAGTCCTACGTTTGTGGGGGTCATAGTTCCAAAGAGGAAAGGAGCTGTGGTCATGAGAGAGCAGGACCCCTACCTGGATAAGGAGGGCAGTGACTTTACCTCTCCATGGGTCACATCAACTCAAAAGCACCAAAAACTTAGACCTCCAGAAGTAGCTGTGTAAACAGCAAGGCAAAAGAACTGGGAGCTCAGGACAGTGATGCCAACACTCACCCCAGGACTGATTAAGCAGAGTTCAACTCTCACCTATAAACCAAAATAAAAAAATAGGTTGGAAAAATTAGCAAACAACAACAGCAAGAAAAGAACCTGACCATAAAAACTACTATGATGAAGGAAGCTCAGTGTACAAATTCAGAAGATAACAATAACATGAAAACATTGCCAAGAAAATCCAAACACAAACCCAAGAATTCCTAGAAGATATTTTTTGAAAAAGAGATTTTTTTTTAATTTTAATTGATTTATTTTTAGTTTTTAACATTTACTTACATCAATTTTAAGGTTTTTCTCCTCTGTCACTCTCCCCTCCCTGAGATGGCCTGTAATCTGATACAGGCTTTATGAAGAGAGAGATATAAAAGAAGCAGAAAAATAATTCTTAAAATCAGAGTAGTGGTAAAGGAAATTAGGAGAAAAATGAGAGTAATACAAGAAAATTATGAAAAGAAAACAAATTTGTAAAAAAGGCTAGAATAAGAAGGCAAAGTGAAAAGAGGGGCCAGTGGGGATCTAATTTTAGCTGGAATATAGAAGTAGGTCAATGAAAATAGTGAGAGACAAGACTAGAGAAGTAGGTTGGAGGTAGTTTATGTAGAGCCTGAAGGTATATGGAAGCTGGGTACAAGAAAGGTGTAAAGGTTTGCTTTTTTTTTTTTTGTGTGTGTGTGTGTGTGTGTGTGTGTGTGTGTTGCCTAAGGCAGCGATTCATCTCTGAAACCAAAAGAGAAAAATATAGTTCTACCAAACTCAGGATCACACATTTCCTCCAATATTAAAAATGTCATCATACCAAATTTATATTCTGGAAAGCTAGAGATCCTTAGAGACAATGCTTGACTCACAGGCCTAGTGTAAAAATCATCTGTCACATTATTTCCCACAACTATGCCTTTTTTGCTGGAATCCCAACCAACCTTCCAAAACATTTTTGGTTGAAGTTTGAGTTTGAGGGTAAGAGACTGAGGAAAGTTCAGAGGAGATGAATGAAGGACAGTACTTATATCGTATAAGTACTTATAAGTATATATTGTATATATATATATATATATATATATATATATATATATATATACATATATATGTATATATATACATATATATATCACATATATACTTATAAGTATATAAATTTATAAATTTTATATTGAAAGGGTAAACAAGGTCAAGAAGGTCAAGGTCAAGAGTAAAGGGAGCTGTCTACCTGAAATGTCCCAGCATTCCTTTTTAAACAATTTTAAAATAATGCATCAAATCTAATACTAAAGCAGCATAATCAAGAAAAGGTTGGGGTGAGACACTTTACAACTTAAGAGGACAGGAGAGGTTTGGGGCACTTTCTTGGTGGCTGTCTTTAAGGAAGTACAATTGTCATTCATTTAGAATTGTTTTTTCCTATGAGGACTCTATCTTTTTTTTGTTTTTGAGTGTTGTACTCCAATGTGGTAATTGTTTATAAACTTGGTTTCTTTCTTGGGGTGTCTGTCTCTGAATTTACATTGAATTTTTCATATTAAGTGATATGTTATGTGTAATGAATATACTAATAATCTCGTTTTCTCAAGAGCTGCTTCTCTGACTCAGGAGTCAGAGCTCATAATACAGCTTAAACTGACTAATCAAAGTTGGCAATGGACCTTAAGTGAAGTGAATCAAAGGTTTTAGAACCTGTTCCTATCAAAGAACTCTGGTTCTATACTCTAGGGGAGGTGGTCATGAGCCCCAAAGACTTGACTCCAGAATTGTTATATTGTGGTACTTGTGGATTTCTTGTGGGAAACCACTAAATGATTGTAACCCACCTTTCCCACATGTGACGTAAGCATATAACCTGTTTTTTCATTTAAGCTCTGAACACATTCCTTGCTTTGAAATTGATTAATTAAACTACTTGTTTATTCTGTCTCTAGGCCTGCTTTGTGCAGCTCTGAGCATTCTCAGTTTAGAGATGGGCTCAGTGAAAATCCTGTTAACATTAATTTCTGTCAGAGGTTTTCAAGGGGTATAACTAAGGTGAAACTTTTCAGTATGGGGAAAATGGACCGGGCAATTCCATTTTTTCCCAGAGTCCCATCTCACTTGACTGACAAGTTCAATGCTACCTACTCTCACTCCACTATTACAAGCTGAGTCTATGATCAAACCTGGTTTTTCATTGTGAGAAATGTTGTTCCAGGGCCTCTTTTGTTTATCTGGAACACTGGTAAGGCCTGTCTTTTTTTTTGTTTTTTTTGGCACACTAATTTTTCTTTGTGTGCATCTTTTCTCTTGTAATGTGAGACTGGCTATGGTCTGTGGTTTTTCCCTTCTCTCTTTTATAAATGCTGTCTGAATTATGGACTGCAAGTTTTATTTTTATTTCTGCAATGTGGTAAAAAATGTTATATCTTAAGAGTTGCTTGGGAGGTTGGTTTTATGTACAGTTAAATCAGTTGAAATTAACTTTCTTGATTGCACATTTGGTTAGAGTTGTAAGATGTTTACTTCTATAATTCAAATGAATTCCTAGCACAGTATGGAATATTTGAATTTATATATTTGTGTTGTTATATCCCCTTATAGTGTGTTTGTATTTGTGTGTTTTGTGTACTTGTTAATTAAATGATGTTATTATCTTTCGGTATACCTTTAAGTTGGGACAGATGTATGGTAAAAACATGGGGGAAGATACAGCAGTTCCTATTAACAAACCCCCAAAATGAACATGTGCCTTTCAAATGTATAAGAAATATGGCCAGGGGTGGAGCCAAGATGGCAGAGTAGAAATAGGACTTCCCTGTGGCTCTGGCTTCCACCTCCTCCAATACATGTAAAAAATGACTCTAAACAAACTTTAGAGCTACAGAACACACAAAATGACAGAGAGAAACAAATCTCCCACTGAAGGCAGCCTGGCAGGCCAGCAGGACAGGTCTACCTCACCAAGCTGGGAGCCTAGCCCAGCCCACATGAGGTCACCATTTTAGCCCCAGAGCAGCCCCAACCAGCCGCCACCAGAGTAGACTTCAGGAAAGTGAAGCATCAGTAGCTATGGCGGTTTCCAGGCTTCTCAACCCATAAATGCCAAAGACAAAGTAAAAGGTCAGTGTGGAACTCTGTTGGAACAGGGGGGATGGAAGAGCACAGTCTGGCCCCTGCCCCCAGGGTGAGAAGCAGTGAAGGGGAGGTGGCTGTGCAGCTGCTGCCACATGGCCTCAGGAGCACCTGGCCTGCAGGTGGTAGGGGGACCAAGTGACCATTCAGAGGGTAATCACTCTTGCTTTAACCTGCTTGGATCTGGATCGCTGTCTAGGGTGGAGGTCCTGGGGTGTGTAGCCAGGTGCCAGAGCCTTCAAGATGCAAAGAGGGTGGTCTCCTAATTGCTCTGACAGCAGTGAAAACCCCAGCAATTTGAGAAAAAGCTCTCTCCATTTTTAAAGGAGGGTTCTACCATGGCAAAGAGTTCAAAAGTCAAGTAATTGAGTGGCAACATGAGCAAGCATAGGAAACACAATCCTACCATTGACTCCTTTTTCCTGGGACAAAAAGGATCAAAGCATGGAATGGCAGGATGATAACAAAGTCAGAACTCCTGCATCAAAAGCTACCAGGAAAAATATGAATTGGTTACAGGCCATGGAGGAGCTCAAGAAGGATTTTGAAAACCAAGTAAGAGAAGTAGAGGAAAAATTGGGAAGAGAAATGAGAATGATGCAAGAAAATAAAAAAAAAGAGTCAACAACATGACTGAAGAAAATACCACCTTAAAAAACAGACTAACTCAAATGGCAAAAGAGGCCCAAAAAGCCAACAAAGAGAAAAATGCCTTAAATAGCTGAATTTGCCAAATAGAAAGGAAATTTCAAAAGTTCACTGAAGAGAATAAGTCCTTCAAAATTGGATTGGAGCAAATGGAAGCTAATGACTTTATTAGAAATCAAAATACTATAAAACAGATTCAAACAAATGAAAGAATAGAAGACAATGTGAAATATCTCATTGGAAAAACCACTGGCCTGAAAAATAGATTCAGGAGAAATAATTTAAAAATTATTGGACTACCTGAAAGCCATGATCAAAAAATAATCTAGATGCCATCTTTCAAGAAATTATCAAACAAAATTGACCTGATATTCTAGAACCAGAGGGCAAAATAGACATTGAAAGAATTCATTGATCACCTCTTGTCAAAGATCCCCAAAAGAAAACTCTTAGGAATATTATAGCCAAATTCCAGAATTCCCAGGTCAAGGAGAAAATACTGCAAGCAGTCAGGAAGAAACAATTTGAGTATTGTGGAAGCACAATCAGGATAACACAAGACCTAGCAGCCCCTACATTAAGGGATCAAAGGGCTTGCAATATAATATTCTGGAGGTCAAAGGAGCTAGGATTAAAACCAAGAATCTCCTACCCAGCAAAACTGAGTATAATGCTTCAGGGGAAAATATAGTCATTCAATGAAATAGAGGATTTTCAAGCATTCTTGATGAAAAAACCAGAGCTGAACAGAAAATTTGACTTTCAAATACTAGAAGCAAGAGAAGCATGAGATGGCAAAGAGGAAAAAGAAATCTTAAGCAACTTATTAAAGTGGAAGTATTTATATTCCTAAATGTAAAAATGATAATTCTAACTCATGCAACTTTTCTCAGTATGAGGACAGTTGAAAAGAATATATACACATACATGTATATCTGTATACATGTATGTATAGCAGAGTGTAGGTGTGTATAATTATATATGTGAGGGTGTACATATGTATTGTACATGTATACATAGACAGAGGGCACAGTATGAGTTGAATATGAAGGGATGATATCTAAAATATAAAATTAATAGGTGAGAGAGAAATATATTGGGAGAAGGAGAAAGGGAGAGATAAGATTAGGGTAAATTATCTCATATAAAAGAGGCAAGAGAAAGCTATTACAATGGGGAGGAAGAGCAGGAAGGTAAAAGGGAATGGGACAACCTTACTCCTACTGAATTTGGCTTAAAGAGAGAATAACATACACACTCAAACTGGGTGTCTTACCCTACAGGAAAATAGGGGAAGGGGATAAGAGCGGGGATGATAGAAGGGAGGGCAGATTGGGGGAGAGGGTAGTTAGAAGCAATTACTTTTGAAAAGGGACAGGGTCAAAGGAGACAATAGAAAAAGTGGGGGGTGGGATAGGATGGGAGGAAATATAGTTAATCTTTCACAATATAACTACTATGGAAATGATGTAGGTAACTACACATGTACAACCTATATTGAATTGTTTATCTTCCCAGTCAGAGAGGGTAAGGAGGGAAGAAGGGAAAAAATCTGAAACTCAAAAATTTAAAAACAAATGTTTAAAAATTTGTTTTTTTACATTCAACTGGGAAATAAGATATACAGGTATTGGGGTATGGAAACCCATCTTGCCCTACTAGAGAGTTAGCGGGGTGATGGAGGAGGATATAAGAGAGAACAGATTGGGGGAAGGGGTATTCAATAGGCTTGCTATTTTAGGGTAGGGGTAGGGGAAAGACAGGGAGAAAAAAATGTAACTCAAAATCTTGTGGAAATGAATGTTGAAAACTAAAAATAAACAAATATAAAAAAAAAGAAATATGGCCTTGACTGTCCCTTACATTACCAAGATTGGGTTGATTTGACTAGGGCTGATGACCCTAAGCTTTACTGGCTTCATTGGGGCAGCTTTGATGAGAGCAAACTAAAGTATTTAAGACAGAAACTGGTGAATAAGGAAACCTGACCTCTTGAGTGGGACAGCTATAATAAATGATACTCAGAAGCAAAGGAAAGAGAGAATAGGTCTGAGTTAGAATCAGTGAAAGAAAGGATTAAATCAGTTGAAAACCTTATCCTTGACAACCCCCAGATGACCCAATTACCTAAAATATACCCACCTTTATGAAAAGACTCCACCAGCTCCCCATTTTATATGTTCCCTTCCAAAGTTTAAGCCAAAGTTCTTCCAGAAAAAAACCCTGAAGAGAGTGGCTTGATCAGGAGCTGTGGTTTCAAGGTCTGGCAGCATGGAGAACTCCAGGCTATTACCAAGGAGTATCCAGAAGCCACAGGGGTATCCCCTTGGTTTTGCTGAACAGTTCTGACTCAATGTTTCATAGATAACACGTGGGAGGCACTGGAGTTTTTGGACTCCAGGCTTTAAGGGGTTCACTCTTGATCTGATCAGACAGGAAGAGCAGAAAGACATCTTTGGAGGGGTTAATAATCTTACTTTGTTCTAGTGTAGTCTTCTCAAAAGGGAATTACTGATAATGGGAGCAACACCTCCTACAGCAGTCCCTTAATCACCCTCCTTGCAAGGGCCAGTGAGAAGCAGGAGGGGGATGGAACTACCTCTATGTCGTGATGAGGTCATTGAGATGAGAACAGCTTATGTACTCCCCTAAATCCTCTCAAACCTCAATGGGGGCTAGTTGAGGCAGATACATGCATTCCTCTATGAATCACCCAAATACCAAATGGGTTTCAGCATGACTGCCCCTATGGATTCCCTGTGGTTTCCACTATGGATTACTCAGGATCACTGACCAGTACCCACTAGCTTTATAGGGCAACAGTCAAAGGAAACATCTTGCCAATAATAGTCTCACAGATTAACTTTAGCAATATCATCATTCAGCACAAGTGTAATCAATACCACATTATGTCACCCCATATCTCATTGAGCAGTCTCAGTATGACTGTCACTGTGATTCTAGGAATTACTATTTAAGATTATTGGTGCTCTTCTGGGAGTTATTATGTAACACCTAGAAACTAGACATTGCCATGGCCATGGATCCTGAGGAACTAAACTCTAAAAAGGATAACAAAATGCTCATTTCATACACTCACTCTGTGTTCATACAGACCCAGCTATCTGGATGTGTTGTCTGAGTCAGGAAAGGGGAAACTAGGAGTTGGTGCCAGAAAACACCCCAGAAAGCACTGAGAGATGCTCCTGCCATCCAGATCACTCAGCATGACTAGGCTATGGGGAGACCTGTTAGGATGAGTGGCAAAAGGAAAGGCATTACAGGAGGCAATGACTGTTACCCCCATGACTCTTGTTGGAGATGTTTCCTTGTTCACACAAGGGCAAGAGGTGTCTCCTCTAGTTGACACTGGCACCACACTCTCAGTTTAAAACTCTGCCTGCCCCACTCCCCTACCCCAGAATCGAGTATATCTCAGTTGTGAAGATTGCTAAGACCATTGTAGCCCATATATCAGAACTATTCTGCCTTTTTATTGGAGGGATTAGTGCCTTTCATCCTTTTGTCCTGGTCCCTGAGTCCCCTAGACACTTCCTAGCACAGGCCACTATTTCATCTGACCCAGGAGTGACCACTTCCATGTGTCTTTTATCCCTAATACCTTCCTTATCCCCTTCAAACCATCTGGCTCTCAACCAAGTTCCCTTTAGCTTGTGGGCTTCAGATGCTACTGATATTGGGTCAGTTATCACTGCCCTAAATATTGTTGCGCAGTTAGTACTCCCATTTGATTTATTCACCTCTGAGAAAGGAGTGAATGTAGTTGGTGTGAACACATTCAATCCTGTCACCTATTTACCTGAGATGAAAATTGAGGATGAGACTTTGAACTATGACTTTGGGATGATATGAAAACATGGGGACTTCCTCACCTCAGCCCATTAAAAATCAGAAACAAGTTTTCCATCTATTAGATTGTTTACTGCTTCCCCAAATGTAGCAGTAATTAAAATTCCATGGCATAGCCCAGAGAATACCATTCATGCTTGTGGAAATGACTTGGTTGACAAGCAGCAAAAGCCACAACTTTTAACTCCTCAAACACCTGACAGAGCAGCTCCGATAGTGCAGGTGCCTATGGAACTTTTGCTTTGCCCTATAATCATGGCCTTAGCATTTTCATCTAGAACTGAAGGCCTGCCTAAGACTTTTAGCCCTACTAGGGATAAGATAGCCAGTACCCAGTAAAGAATGCTTATCAAAAAGCAAGAGAAGCTTCAAAAGGAAGGATATGAACTTGATGAGAATCTGGGACTATGGGTTGGGTGCAGCAGATTAAGCTTAGAATCAGGAAGATCTGAGATAAAGGTAGCCTCAGACACTTAACCACCTGTGTGATCCTGGGCAAGACACTTAACCCTATTCACCTTAGTTCCCCCAATGAGGATAAACTAGAGAAGGAAATGGCCAACTACTCCAGTATCTTTGACAAAAGCCCATGGGGTCACATAGCGTTAGATATGACTGAACATTAACAACAAATGCCAGGCACTGTGCTGGGTATTGGTGACACAAATACAAAAATATGTATTTTCTCTCAAGAAGCCTCATTCCAATGGGACAGATAACAAAGAGACATGTATGTGTATGTATATGTGTATACCTGTGTGTGCCTATATAGCTGTTCTGGAACCTTGCCTTTAAGGTAACCATAGCTTGAGTCCCCAGGTCCAGGCATTACCTTTACCTAAAACTGTTGGGGCAGCTAGGTGGTACAATAATTGATAGAACATTAAACCAGGAGTTGGGAAGATGTGAATTCAAATCTGGCCTCAATGATCCTGTGCAAGTGAGTCCTATTTGTCGAAGTTCCTCATCTGTAAAATGGGGACACACTGGAGAAGAAAATGACAAACCACTCCAATATCTTCACCAAGAAAACCCCACGTCCATAGGGTCACAAAGAGTTGGACATGACTGAATGACTGAACAACAAACCTGAAAAGAAAAAGAGGAAGAGTCCACCCTACTTAGTGTATGGAGCTCATGTTGTGGGTGGACAATACCTCCCTCCCCTGGACACAGCTAGCAAGAGAGAAGTTGCAATTCCCTTGTATATGTTAATTTTAAAATTTTTATTTTTGTTTTCCCAATACTAAGAGTGGCTTTAAAATAGTAGACACTTAATAAATATTTATGGGATTGAAATTGTATTACCATGTCCTTTTAGACTAAGCAAAGGAGAGGTATGAAGCAGGCAAAAAAAAAATAATAGAAACAAAAAATGTAGACATGAAGTCCTTTTAGAAGTAACAGATGCCTTTACAAGAGGGGTGGAGTCAAGATGGCAGAGTAGAAAAAGCACTTCTGCTGAGCTCCAACCCACACCACTTCAGAATTATGTAAAAGGGGGACTCTGAACGACCTCTGGAGCTCCAGAACCCACCAACTGACACAGAGAAGCTAAGCTCCTGCTGAGGATAGCCCTGCAGCCCAGCAGGGAACAGCCAGTACAGCTCACTGGGAGCTGAGCCCAGACCCCCATCAGCGAGGGCGGCCAGACCAGCAGCCGGCTGGAGGGATCCCAGAACACCAGGAGCTGTGGCATTTCCAGAATTATCAACACATAGATGCCTAGGACAAAGTGAGAGGTTAGTGTCCTATGGACTTTGGGACCAGTATTTTGGGAACGTGTCAGCTTCCTCACCTGGGGGTTAGAAGCTGCTGAGAAGACATGCCATTTTGTAGCTTTCAGAGGCAGCTCCAGCTCCTGGCCTGCAAACTGTAGGGAGATCCAGCGATCAGTCTTGGGGGGGGTAATTGCTCTTACTTTAACCTCCCTGGATTTGGATTGTGATCTGGGTTGGAGGTCGTGGGGGGGTTTCCAGCTTGCCAGAAAAACGGAAGTTCCCCCCACACACATGTTTAGGACGAAAGTTCCCCTGTCTGGCCCCCCGTCTGGCAGCAGAGCCATACTGTGGCAACAAGCCCAAAAGTCAAGTAATTAAGTGGCAACATGCCAAGGCAAAGGAAACAAATTAAACAGAAAAATGCAACCTTAGACTCCTACTTTGGGGTCAAAGAAGATCGAAGCATAGAACAGGAGGAGGGATGTGAGGTCAGAAATCCTTCTCCAAAAGCCCCAAAGGAAAACATGAGCAGGTTACAGGCCACAGAGGACATTAAGAAGGATTTTAAAAACCAAATAAGAGAAATGGAGGACAAATTGGGAAGAGAAATGAGAAGGATGCAGGAAAAGTGTGAAATGAAGGTCAACAGCCTGACTGAGGAAAATAACATCTTAAAAAATAGACTAACTCAAATGGCAAAGGAGGCCCAAAAGGGCAATGAGGAGAAGAATGCCTTAAAAAGTCGAATTTGCCAGATGGAAAAAGAATATCAAAAGTTCACTGAGGAGACTCATTCCTTCAGAGTTAGACTAGAGCAAATGGAAGCTAATGACTTTATGAGAAATCAAGATGTTGTTAAGCAGATCCAAGCAATTGAAAGATTAGAAGGCAATGTGAAATATCTCATGGGAAAAACCACTGACCTGGAAAATAGATCCAGGAGAGACAATTTAAAAATTATTGGACTACCTGAAAGCCATGATCAAAGAAAGAACCTAGAAATCACCCTTCAGGAAATTCTCAAGGAAAATTGCCCTGATGTTTTAGATCCAGAGGGCAAAATAGAGGTTGAAAGAATCCACCGATCACCTCCTGAAAAAGATCCCAAAAAGAAAACTCCCAGGAATATTATAGCCAGGTTCCAGAATCCCCAGATCAAGGAGAAAATACTACAAGCAGCCAGGAAGAAACAATTTCAATATTGTGGAAACACAATCAGAATAGCCCAGGACCTGGCAGCTTCTACACTGAGGGATCGAAGGGCATGGAATATGATATTCCAGAGGGCAAAAGAACTGGGAATGAACCCAAGGTCACCTACCCAGCAAAACTGAGTATTTTGTTTCAGGGGAAAATATGGTCATTCAGTGGAATAGAGGACTTTCAAGCATTCTTGAGGAAAAAACCAGAGTTGAATAGAAAATTTGACATCCAGACACAAGAAGCAAGAGATGCCTGAGAAGGTAATCAGGGAAAAGAAATCAAAAGGAACTTATCAGAATTGAACTATTTACATTCCAATATGGAAAAACAATAATTTTGACTGATGAAATCTTTCTCAGTATGAAAATAATGAAAGAAGTGTGTATGGTCATATGAATACATATGTGAATGTGTGTATGTATGTTTACAGTTATATATGGATAGAGGGCATAGGTTGAATTTGTTGGGAAGGGAGGATACTCAATGGGTGAAATTATGAGGTGAGAGAGGAAAGTGGCAAGAGGAGATGGGGAGAGACAGGGAAGGGTAAACTATCTCATGTAGAAGAAGCAAGGGAAAGTGGTTCCAAGGGAGGGGAAGAATAGGAAGGCAAAAAGGCAAAACAACATTCTCATTGAATTTGGTTCAGGGAGAGAACGACATACATACTAAATGGATATCTCAACCTGCAGCAGAATAGGAGGAAGGGGGATGAGAGGAGGGATGATGGGCGGGAGGGCATCCTTGTGGGGAAGGGGGTTGGAAGTACCCACTATAGAAGAGGGACAGGATCAAGTAGGGAATGGACCAGGTGGGGGTGGGATGAGTGGGAGGGAATTATAAACAGCCTTGTACAATATATCTACTATGGTAATGTTTTGCATAGCTAGACATGTACAACATATACTGAATTACTTATCTTCCCAGGGCAAATGAGTGGCAAGGGAGGAAGGGAATGGATCTGAAATTCGAGGTCATAACATTAAATGTTTCAAATATATATAAATACAATTATTAATACTCTTTTGCTTGTAATTGGGAGATAAGATGTGCAGGCATTAGGACACAGAGATTCACCTTCCTCTAATGGAAAAGTCAAAGGGGGTATGGGAGAAGATATGGGAGAAGATATGGAAGAGAGCAGATTGGAGGAATCGATATCTTGTGGGACTACTATTCTGGGAGGGTGGGTCGGGAAAAAACAGGGGGGAAAATAATTGAAACTCAAAATCTGGCGGAAATGAATGATGTAAAACAGAAGTTAATAAAGCAATTGTTTAACAAAAAATATCTCTTGGGAAAAACCACTGACCTGGAAAATAGATCCAGGAGAGACAATCTAAAAACTATTGGACTACCTGAAAACCATGATCAAAGAAAGAATCTAGAAACCATCCTTCAAGAAATTCTCAAGGAAAATTCCCCTGATGTTTTAGAACCAGAGGGCAAAATAGGGGTTGAAAGAATCCACAGATCACCTCCTGAAAACGATCCCAAAAAGAAAACTCCTAGGAATATTGTAGCCAGGTTCTAGAATTCCCAGATCAAGGATAGAATATTACAAGCAGCCAGGAAGAAACAATTTGAATATTGTGGAAACACAATAAGGATAACACAGAATCTGGCAGCTTCTACACTGAGGGACTGAAGGGCATGGAATATGATATTCCAGAGGGCAAAGGAGCTGGGATTAAAACCAAGCATCACCTACCCAGCAAAACTGAGTATCATGTTTCAGGGGAAAATTTGGTCATTCAGTGGAATAGATGACTTTCAAGCATTCTTGAGGGAAAAAAAAAACAGAGTTGAATAGAAAATTTGACATTCAGATACAAGAAGCAAGAGATACTGGAGAAGGTAAATAGAGAAAAGAAATCACTATGAACTTATCAATGTTGAACTATTTACATTCCTACAGGGAAAAACAATAACTGTAACTGATTAAACTTTTCTCAATATGAAAATAGTTGAAGAAGTTTATATGGGCATATGAGTACATATGTGAATGTGTGTATATATGTTTTCAGGTATACATAGATAGAGGGCACAGGTCGAATGTAATAGGAAGAGATGATACTTAAAAGGTGAGCTTAAGAGGTGAGAGAGGAATGTATTGAGGGGGAATGGAGAGAGACAATGGGGTGAACTGTCTCACATAGAGGATGTAGGGGAAGGTGGTTTTAGGGGAGGGGAAGAACAGGAAGGCAATAAGGCAAAACCTTATTTTCACTGAGTTTGGATCAGGGAGAGAATGACATGCATACTAAATAGGGTGTCCCACCCTACAGGAGCGTGGGGGGGAGGAGGATGGGAGAAGGTGGTAGAGGGAAGGGTGGGCTGTTGGGGGAGGGATGTTGGAAGCATCCACTTTTGAAAAGGGACAGGATCAAGGTGGGGAGTGGACTAGGTGGACTACGGGATAGGAGGGAGGGAAATATAGTCAATCTTTTACAATATATCTACTATGGTAATGTTTTCTATAGTTACACATGTACAGCATATATTGAGTTGCTTATCTTCCTTTTAAAATCAATTTTTAAAAATATATAAATACTATGATTAATACTATTTTGCATGTAATTGGGAGATAAGATGTGCAGGAAATGGGGTGTGGGGATTCACCTTTCCCTATTGGAAAAGTCGAAGGGGTTATGGGAGAAGAGATGGGAGAGAGCAGATTGGATGAGAGGATATCCTGTATGACTGTTATTCTGGGGTGGTGGGTAGGGGAAAATGGGGAAAAAATGTAACTCAAAATCTGATGGAAATGAATGATGTAAACCAGAAGTTAACAAAGCATTTGGAAAAAAAAAAGATGTCTTTACATACCTTAGAAAGGGTCAGAGTCTTGAAAAGCTCAATTACATATAAAAAGGCTAGCTAGAAGATAATTTGCCCCAGGGCACAGACTGTTTCTCTACCTTTGGGACCAGATATTCATATGAGTAATCCTAGTGTAACCATAGTCACTGTAGATGAAGGCAGCAGCCAGGAAATTAAAAGACTTTTGCTCCTTGGAATGAAAGCTATGGCAAATCTAGACAGCATACTAAAAAGTAGACATTATCTTGGCAACAAGGTTCTGCATAGCCAAAGCTATGGTTTTTCCAATAGCAATGTATAACTATGAGAGTTGAACTATAAGAAAAGCTGAGCACTCCAGAAATGATGCTTTTCAATTGTGGTGCTAGAGAAGACTTTTGAGAGTCTTTGGACAAGGAAGGAGGTCAACAGTCAATACTAAGAAAATTAATTCAGGCTATTCACTAGAAGGTCAATTATTAAAGTTGATGCTTAAATACATTGGCCATATAGTGAGGAGACTGGACTCACTAGAAAAGATCATGATGTTTGGAAAAAATGAAGGCAAAAGAAAATGGGGATGGCAGAGAATTAGATGGAAACAATATCATGGAAACAATGAATATGAACTTGGATAGACTTTAAAAGGTAGAGGAGGATAGAAGGATCTGGTGTGCTATGGTCCATGGGGTCATGAAGAAATTAATGAAGAATAACAAAACAACTATGAGAAATCTTGCAAAATATAACTGACATCACCATAAGTCAGAATTTCTCATTAATGGAAACTGTCAAATAGAAGCCCTCCCACTGACTGGAGGTGACAAACCTTGGAACTAAGTCCCTATGAAAGCCAAAAGGCAGTAGTTTCTGCCAATTTGTGGAAAAACTGGGAAGAGCAATGAGAAAGATGCAAGAAAAGTATGAAATAAGAGAAAACAGCCTGACTCAGGAAAATAACACCTTAAAAAATAGACCAACTCAAATGGCTAACGAGGCTCAAAAAGCCAATGAGGAGAAGGATGCCTTAAAAAGCCAAATATGCCAGATGGAAAAAGAATCTCAAAAGCTCACTGAGGAGATTCATTCCTTCAGAATTAAACTGGAGCAAATGGAAGCTAGTGACTTTATGAGAAATCAAGATGCTATTAAGGAGATCAAAACAAATGAAAGAATAGAAGGCAATGTGAAATATCTCGGGAAAAACCACTGACCTGGAAAATAGATGCAGGAGAGATAATTTAAAAATTATTGGACTACCTGAAAACCATGATCAAATAAAGAATCTAGAAATCATCCTTCAAGAAATTCTCAAGGAAAATTGCCCTGATGTTTTAGAACCAGAGGGCAAAATAGAGATTGAAAGAATCCACCAATCACCTCCTGAAAAAGATCCCAAAAAGAAAACTCCCAGGAATATTGTAGCCAAGTTCCAGAATTCCCAGATCAAGGATAGAATATTACAAGCAGCCAGGAAGAAACAATTTGAATATTGTGGAAACACAATCAGGATAACACAGGATCTGGCAGCTTCTACACTGAGGGACTGAAGGGCATGGAATATGAAATTCAGGAGGGCAAAGGAGCTGGGATTAAAACCAAGAATCACCTACCCAGCAAAACTGAGTATCATGATTCAAGGGGAAACTTGGTCATTCAGTGGAATAGAGGACTTTTAAGGATTCTTGAGGAAAAAAAACCAGAGTTTAATAGAAAATTTGACATTCAGGCACAAGAAGCAAGAGATGCTTGAGAAAGTAAACAGGGAAAAGAAATCATAAGGAACTTATCAAGGTTGAACTATTTACATTCCTACATGGAAAAACAATAACTGGAACTGATGAAACCTTTCTCAGTATGAAAATAGCTGAAGAAGGGTATATGGGCATAGGAATACATATGTGAATGTGTGTATATATGTTTACAGGTATGCATAGATAGAGGGAACAGGTTGAATTTAATGGGAAGGGATGATACTTAAGGGGTGAAATTTAGAGGTGAGAGAGAAACATAACGGGAAGAGATGTGGAGAGACAGAATGGGGTAAACTATTTCATGTAGAAGAGGCAAGGGAAAGTGGTTGCAGGGAAGAGGAAGAACAGGGAGGCAAAAAGGCAAAATCTTATTCTCATTGAATTTGGTTCAGGGAGAGAATGACATACATACTAAATAGGATATCTCACCCTAAAGGAGAGTAGGGGGTAAGCGGTTGTGAGGGGGGATGATGGAAGGGAGGGCATGCTGAGGGGGAGGGAAGTTGGAAGCACCAACTTTTGAAAGGGGATAGGATCAAAGTGGGGAGTGGACCAGGTGGGAGGTGGAATAGGAGGGAGGGAAATGTAGTCAGTCTTTTACAATACATCTACTATGGTAATGTCTTGCATAGCTACACATGTACAACATATACTGAATTGTTTATTGTCCCAGCAGGAGTGGGTGGCAGGGGAGGAAGGGAACGGGTCTGGAATTCGAAGTTTTAAAATCAAATGTTTTAAAAATATATAAATACTATTATCAATATTATTTTGCATATACTTAGGAGATATGATGTACAGGCATTGGGGCACGGGGATTTGCCTTGCCCTACTGGAAAAGTTGAAGGGGGCAAGGGAGAAGAGATGGGAGAGAGCAGATTGGATGAGGGGATATTCTGTGGGACTGCCATTTTGGGGTCGTGGGTAGGGGAATAATGCAGAAAAATTGTAACTCAATATGTGACAGAAATGAATGATGTAAACCAGAAGTTAATAAAGCATTTGGAAAAGAAAAAAAAGATTAAAAAAAAAACTCAATTCACAGGCACACAACTAAGGCAGCAACAGAAAAACTGTAGGGCAGGAGTGGCAAGGATATAAGAATTAGACTTTGGGAATGGAAGTAAGGTTGGAATTAGTAACAAAAAAAAAGAAGAGCTATCATGATTTAGTGAAGCCCAAAACAAAGCTGTAGGAAGAAAATAATTACAAAACATGAATCATGTAAATGATTACCTTTGTTTCTACTGCCAGAGTGACATCTTTAAGAGGGAGTTCAGTTAGGAGTTGGGAAGCCCTAAGTTCAAATTCTGCCACTTGAACTTACTTATGATTAACCTTGGCAAGTCAACACACCACACCGAGCCTCAGTTTCCCCTTCAGCAATATGGGAATAATAATAATAACAACTGCATTTCCTATTTCAAAGAGTTATTATGAGGTTCAAGTGAGATCACATAGGTAAAATGCTTTATGGACTTTAAAGTGTCATCTATAATTAGTCATAATTATCCTTTTGGTAAATTGCAGTATTAGATATTGGTAGTGAACAACTGTGCTAGCAGTTTATGAGAGAAATGTTAGTATCAGAATCATAGACTAGAATTTTCTGGTTAAGCTTATGCTCTGGATTAAACATGTAGTATTCCCAAAGGGTGTTTGATTACTTTTCCACTTATGATTCTTGGGGTAATCCTGAGGGTTTGTGATTTCTCTAGTATTGTAGCTTAAGAGCCTCCACCAATAGTATGTTATCCAGTTGATATCAGTGAATAATTCATAAACATTTATCAAGCATCTTCTATATGCCAGGCTCTGTGTTAAGTGCTGGTGATACAAAAATAGGCAAAAGAATTCCTGCCCTCAAAGAGTTTACAATCTGACAAGGGAGACAATATGTAAACAAATATATACAAAGCAAGCTATATATTGGATAAGGAGGAAATAATTAACAGAGAGGAAGTATTAGAATTAGTAGTTGAGGAAGACTACCTACAGGAGATGGGATTTCAGCTATGACTTAGAGGAAGTTCGAGAAAGCAGTGGTTGGATCAGAGTTGGAAGAGTGTCCTAGGCATGGTGGACAGCCAGAGAAAATGCCAATTAGCCAGTATTACATGTTTTCTTTAAGAGTATTTACCAAGGTGGCATGGTAAGAATCACTGATACATAATATTCCCCTAAAGGGTTAGAGGCACACTGTACCAATAGTATATATGGAGTCCAGGCAAAAATTGTCTTCAAGGGTTAGAGAGTATATGTGGTAAAAGGTTATTCATAACTCTTAGGTTGGAGAAGTTTTTTTCTCCCCTTGTGGGGTTCACATGACTTTTCCCTTAGGTTGGAGTGGTTCTCTGCTGGGCTCCAATCCTTAACTTTTCTGAGTAGCATTATATTAATCAATCAATCAGTTAATCAATTAATCCAAAAGCAGAGAGACAGGCTAAGTAAGCTTGCTAGGTAGCTACTTTCCTGCCTCTTCTCAAAAGTGTGGCAGACCTCAATGTTAGTCTCCTGAAAGAGGTATCTCCTCTGCTTTTTATAAGAGAACAGAGCAGTACTCTAGCCAAAGGTCACATGGAAACCTGAAGGTGAAGGTAGTAGAGGCCCCATTTGCCCTGTGAGGAACAAGCTTGCCCTAGTAACAGGGTCCTACCTTACACATATTCCAGGCTAAGAGGAATTCTGGGCCAGGACATTGGCAGAAATTCGAAGACCTCAAAACCTTGTAGTAACTAAAACATGAACTGCCTTGGCCATATATGATCCCTATGAGTATGCCTCACAAGTATTATCCTCTAGTTTTTTTCCATTATTCTATGTGTATATTGGGAGAGTGTGACCTATGGGGGAGGCTATAACTACTAATATTGTATATTATCTTAGTAATTGTGTTTGCTTTGAACTAATTCTGCCTACTGGCTAACTCTGAAAGGTGAGGTCACTGTGAGGATTCATATGCTATAATGTTATGTGGGCAGACCCAGAGGGTACCTTTGAATCTGAGGTATCAGCTACACTCTAAGCAAACCAATCTCCATCTGCCAGTTTGAGAAGTAGCTTTGAGAGACAGCATTGTAAAGACAAGATAGCATCTGTATGGACACAGCCTGCTTCTGGTCTTGTAAGCCTATTTCTATGATGAAGTTTTGAGAGCCATGCTAGACCTTGGGATTCGTGAATCAAGAAAGGTGGGAGGTATGGCCTAGGTGGACATCTAGCTAGCAGACTTACCAGCAAGGGGAGGAATTAGCTTCCAAATCTAAATTACTAGTGGCTGCTTTTGAAGAGCCTAAGATGCCCCAGACTAAATTTCACAAATAACTGGACATTGACCTTATTGGAGGTTATGAGTAAACAGTGTTGGAAAAGTTTACAAATTCTGGGGCTGAACAAGAGATGGAGAGTGGGGTATGAGCACATGTACTTAAAATGTGCTCTTAGAACTCCTGGATTTGGCTATGCCTGTAAACTAGTTAAATAGGACAGGTAGGTGGTGCAGTGGATAGAGCCTAAGCCTGGCAGGCTATGGTCCATGGGATTATGAAGCATCAGACAAAACTGAATGACTGAACAACAAATGGACTAGTTAAAGGCTACAATAATTTAAAACTTCATGGGTTTGGAAGAAACTAAGTACATGCATTTTTTGTTGTTGTTGTTGTTTGGGGAAACTCCCTATATCAAGTAGTGTTTGTGTGTTCTCGTTTATTAAGTTAGGTTAGTGTGACTGAAAGAAAATGCAGCACAAAAGAAAATATTTGGAATTTTTTCTCAGTGGTTGAAGGGAGGAATCATAAACATCTCATTAGATAATACACGGATAAATAGGAGAAAGGCTACCATCTATAAAGGAGTGGGGCTAAGGTTCAAAGGTAGAGAGCTTGATGAGAAATGTAAATAACTTGCTATTTTCCTAGAGCAATCTCTGGGGTTGGGTGGAATATAACCCATACAATGAATGTAGGCTGGGTTGTGCTTGGTTCTTAAATTTTTGTTTATTTACATTCAATTTCTTTTTTAATTCTAAAAAATTGATTTTCTTCTTCTGATATCTCCTCCCCCACCCCAATTTAAAAATTCTTTTTGGTGAAATAAAAAAAAAAACTAACAAAAAGCATATATTTCATTCTGTACCTCGAGCTCCTAAACTCTTTGTTAGGAGTTAGGTAGTATGTCTCTTCTGAGGTCCCCCTAAATGTCTGGTAATTGTATTGAATAGAGTTTTCAAGACTTTTAAAATAATTTGCATGTTGTGTTTATTGTATAATTTACTCTCCTAGTTTTACTCACTTCACCCTGCATCACTTTATACATATATTCTCTGGGTTTTTTGAAACCACTCCTTTCATAATTTCTTTTTTTTTTCTTTTTTTTAAAATTTATTTGTTTATTTTTAGTTTACAAGATTCAATTTCATAGTTCCTTGAGTTTCAAATTTCCCTTCCCTCCCTCTCCCCACCCCCCACAATGGCATATAGTCCAGTATAGGATCTGCAAATACTTTCACAATAGACATTAGTCAAGTTACAAAGGGTACTAGATGGGATGAAAAATGGTAAAGAAGAAATAAAACCAAACAATGAAAAGGAAAAGATCAATTAGTTTTCTTCCATCAGGATTCAAGCTCAGTTATTTCTAGTTGTTTCTCTGGATGTAGGCATCTCTCTCCTTCATGAGTCTTTCAGGATTGACATATCACTGCATTGCTGAAAAGAGTCCAGTCTGTCATAGCTGGTCATCACACATATCTTGTGTCTGTGATTGTATACAAATTTCTCCTGATTCTATTCTTCTCACTCAGCATCAGTTTGTATAAGCTTCTCCAGGTAAATATGAAAACTGTCTCCTCCTCGTTTCTTATAGCACAATAACATTCCATTACATGCATATACCACAACTTGTTTAGCCATTCCCCAATTAATGGGCACCCCTTTAATTTCCAATTCTTTGCAACCACGAAAAGAGTTGCTATAAATATTTTTGTACATATGGGGTCTTCCTCCCTCTTCTGTGATCTCTTTGGGATATAACCCTAGAAGTGCTATTGCTGGGTCAAAGGGTAACTTTCATAATTTCTTAAGGCACAATAACATTCCATTATATAAATATACCATAAAGTGTTCAGCCATTCCCCAACTCATAGGCACACCCTTAGTTTCCAGTTCTTTGTTAGTATAAAAAGATTTCCTAAAAATATTTTTATACATATTTATCCTTTTTCTCTTTCCTTGATTTTTTTTGACCCTATTAACCTTGTAGTGCATTTTCAGGGTCATGGAGTATGCACAATTTAATGACTTTTTGAGGCATAGTTTCAAATTACTTTCCAAAATAGCAATACTACATTAATTCACAGTTCCACCAACAATGCATTATTATACCTGTTTTGCAACAGTCCCTCCAGCATTTATCTTTTTTTTGGTCAACTTTTACAATCTAATGGGTGTGAGGTTGTTCACTTCAGACTTCTTTAATTGAATTTTTCTAATTGTTAGTGCTTTTGAGTTGGGTTTTTTTTTTTGTGGCTGTTGATATTCTTGAATTTCTTTCTTATGAAACCACCTGTATTTTATACTACACTGCACGACCACTTATTATTTGGTGAGCCTGTTTCATATTGTTTAATAGGACTAAGAAAATGGCCAGTCGTACCACTTAGTAGTGAAATATAGACGACGAAACTATGATTCAAAAGGATTGATTGGCTAAGCCTGAGGTTATACAAATGGTAGGTAGTAGAAGAGGGCTTCAAACCCTGTTATTTTGGTATCAAATCCAGGCTTCCAGGTTTTGAATATTCTTTTTTTAAAAATTCATTTGTTGTTCTCTGTTTCTTTTGATATGGTTTTGATTGGGGGAAAGTATTTTTTAATAAAAAGGAAAATACATTAATTAATGGAGAAAAGAGTGTCCAATACAAGGGAGTGGTTACCAGAATCAAATGTACTTGAGACTTCAGAGATGATAACAGAATAAAAAAGTATCATTTTTAGTGATTAACATGTCATCTGTGACATCAGAGAGAGCAGTTTCAGTAGAATAGCAGCAGGGAAAAACAGACTGCAAAAAGTTCATTGAAGAGTGGGTGGAGAGGAAGCAAAGATATCAAAAGTAGATAATTTTTTCCAGAAGTTTAGTAGTGAAGAGAAAAGATATGGGTTGGTAGTTTTTTTGGTTAGAAAGTCAAGGTTTGGGGGGAAATGGAGAGAGGAACTTGGAGGTTTTGATCATGTTTCTAGGCATATGAGAAGAAACCAGTAGAGAGAGTCAATTGGAAATGCATAAGGGAAAAGAGATATCTACTCAAGTTAGAGAGAAGAGATCAGGATCAAGGATCCAAACAGAATGATTAGCCTTAGGTAAATACAGGGTTGTTTGACCAGACAGAAAGAGGAGAGAATAGATGATGACAAGGAAAACTTTTGAGAAATGAAAGAAGGGAACTGAAGGAGTTTATGTTGGATAACCTCAATTTTCTCAATATGTGCTATAATTACTAGAGTTTTGGTGTGGCTGTGGATTTCAAAAATCAGGAAAAAAATGTAAACTGTTGCTGTGGAGAATTACAAAAGGACACAATATAAGAGTGTAGAAGAATTGTCACACAATAACCACACACCAGGAGAGACTTCATACTATGAATTTGTAGTGAGTGAAATCAATTTGATTTTATCAGTCTTTCTAGTGATGTGTTGTAGGCTCTAAGTAGAAGAAAGAGAGTCACCATGTAGCTCCAGCTGATGAGAACTAGAATGCTGGAGGGTCTCAAAAGCATTAGATAATGTGTACAAGTCCAAGAAATTAAGAATGTTTTGCTTGGAGAAGAGACAACTTAGGGAAACAATAATAGCTATTTTCAAGTATTTAAAGGGCTCTTACATGGAAGAGAAATAGATTTCTTCTGCATGGTTCTAGAGTCCAAAACTAGAAACAATGACTGGAAATTTCAATGTAGGTTTGATATAAAGAAATATCTGCCTAATATTTAGTTATTCAAAAGGAGAATGGACTTAATCTGAAGTTCATAGGATCACATATTTAGAGTAGGAAAAGACCTAAAAAGGCCATATAGCTTGACTTTTTCACTAAAAAAAAAATATACTTAGCCAATATCAACAAACATAAACATTTCAATGTACAAAACAACAACAGACTATACATGAAAGTGTGAACTTATTTTATATAGATCTAACTTGTTTTTTAAAGTAAATATTAAATTTTAACAGGGCAATGAGACTGCTGCTTTGTGTTTCTTTCCGAACTTCCTTCTACTTTTTAGTTTCTCTGTCATGTTTTCTTCTTTTGGGCAGCATCTCTATCTTTACTCACCAACTCTCTTCATTGTTCCACTGTCTGTTGAAAATAGAAGTCCTCTTCTGATTATACAAATGATCATAGTCAAGCAAAACAAATCTGTACATAACATGGTGGAAAAATGACTCATTCTGCATTTCTAGTCCATTACCTCTCTTTCAACAGGAGACAAGTATATTCATCATCAATATTTTGACTGGTCCCTGCATGCATTAGGATTCTGAAATCTTTCAAAGCTAGTTTCCTTTATTATACTAATACAGTCATTGTGTAAATTATTTTCTCAATTCTGATCAATTTTTTGGTCATTGTTTAGTTATGTACAACTCTATGTGACCCTATGGAATCTTGGCAAAGAATACTAGAGAGTTTTGCCATTTCATTGCCCAATGTTTCTCCATTTTATAAATGATGAACTGAGACAAATAGGGTTAAATGACTTACCCAGGAGAACACAGCTAGTACATGTCTAAAGCAGGATAAGAAGTCAGATCTTTCTGATTCTATAACTGGTGCCTTATCTATTGTACCACATAGCTGCCAAATGCTCTGCATCAATTCATACAAGTCTTCCCAAATTTCTCTGAATTTGTCATATTTCTAACATTTTATATAGGGCAATGGCATTCCATCCTACCCACTTTGTTTCTAACTCTGAATAATTTGTATATATTTTATATGTTATACTAAATATATTGTATATTATATTAAATATATATATGTTTATTAAATAAATGGGGCTTTTCCCTATTCCTTTCACCCCTTTTTTTGAGAAGCTATGCCTAGTACTAGCATCAAAGGGTATGCACACTGTAGTGATTCTTTATATTTGGTAAAAATGTCTTTCCAGATTTTTGGACCAATTTATCACTCCACCAACAATGTATTAGTATGTCTGCCCTTCTATAGTCCTTCCAATAATTGTAATAATCTTTTTCACATCCTTGTCAAGATTGTGAATATGAAATTGAAGCTTGGACTTGTTTTAATTTGAAGTTCTCTCATTAGTGATTTAGAAATTTTTTTCTTGTGAGATTTCTCAATAGAATGCATTTCTTCATTTAAAAACTGTCTATTCATGCTTTCCTATTTGGTCACTGATCTAATGAAGAATGGTTCTTGTTATTATTATATATTTGAATCAATTCCCTTTATATATTGGAAATCAGACTTCTATCAGATAAATCATCTATAAAGATTTTTCCCCAGTTACCTATTTCCCTATCAATTCTAATTCACTGATATGTTTTTGCAAAAGGGTTCTAATTTTACATAATCAAAACTTCCCATTTTACCTTCTATAACATCTCTACTTATTCAGTTTAGAGTTCCTCCTTTGATCATACTTGGGAAAGCTATTTCCTTATCTTCTAGTTTGTTTATGGTATAACCTTTTATATTAAGATTAGCTGTAGAGGTAACTAGGTGGCACAGTGGATAGAGCACCAGCCCTGGAGGACCTGAGTTGAAATCCAGCCTGAGACACTTAACACTTACTAGCTGTGTGACCTTGGGCAAGTCACTTAATCCCAATTGCCCTGTCTTCCCCACCTCCAAAAAAAAAAGAAAAAAAAAGGATTAGCTGTCCATTTGGAGTTTACTATGACCTATGACAAGTTGTGGGACTAAATATAATTTTGGTCTGTTTCATTTCCAATATTTGCAGCAAGTTGAATATGGTGTTCTAACTTCAAATGTTAGCAGATTTGGGTTTATTGATCACTATACTGTTGTGTTTGATTGCTTCTGGATCTTCTTTACTTAATCTGTTCACTGTTCAATTTTTCTAACCATGCCAAATAGCTTTCATAAGAATTGCTTCATATTATAATTTGGAATCTGGCACTACTATGCCCCTTTATTCTACTTTCAAAATTATTTATTTGAGATTTTTGACCTTGTATTTCTCCAAATAAGTTTTGCTACTTTTTAATTAGTTTTACAAGGTAACCCTTAAGTAATCTGATTGAAATCATGTTCAACCTATAAATTTACTTGGAAAGTATGGTCTTTGGGCAGGTTATTATTGAGAGGTTAATACCTCTCCAATCAAAGCCTTCATTTCTGTAAATGTCTGTAATTGTGTTCATATAAGTTCTGAGCGTATCTTGATAGTAACACTCCCAAATTCATGCCTCCCAGAACCAGCCAAGGCAAGAAATGGGGTAGGTCAAAGACATCATGTTTAGTAGCAGGATTAGGCCCATGAGCAGTCATCCTCCAATTTGGATGAAATAGGGAGATCCAGTCTTTAAAAAAAGAAGACATTCTCTAAGGTCCATTCCAGGTAGGAGATTCTGTGAGTTTACAATCTTTTGATTTCATCCCTCCCTAGATCAAAAGGGTGCTATTCCAAGTGTATTTTGAGAGAATTAGTCATGGGGAAATAGTGGCAAGTAGTTGAGGGAAGGAGGTACATTCAAATTTTTTTTCCCAAAGGCCTTGATTTGAAATGTATACTTATGGACTTGAAGGTAAAGAAAGTATACATACCTTAAGGACTGGTGAATTAAAGAGCCTGTAAGGTCTCAAATTCAATTAAAGGAAACAAAAAAACATGTATTATCCCCATACTATGTACTATGTACAAGGCACTAGGCTAAACACTGGGGATCCAAAGGTGACAATAAAAGAATTGTAAGGACTGTAATAACCTCCACCACCCCATTTTCCCCTATGCCTTCCCAATCAATTGAATTAGCTGGTAGGATCAGGAGAAAGATTTCTTGCTAATGCCAAGTGTGAAAGTGGGGTCCCATGAAGTGAAAACCCTGGTTCTGGAATCTCTTGTAACTTTTCCCAGGTTTAATATGAACTCTTTGGGATCAGTCGATAAGTAAACATTTATTAAGCACCTTCCATATGACAGGCACTGTGCTAAATGCTGGGAAAACAAAGAAAGGCAAAAGATAGTCTTGGCTCTCAAAGAACTCCCAGTCTAATGAGGGAGACAACATATCATGCAGGGTAAACTGGGGATCATCTCAAAGGGAAGGCATGGAGATTAAGTAGGAAGGGCAACGGTTTCTTGTAGAAGCTATGATTTTAGCTGAGACTTGAAGGAGGCCTGGATAGCCAGTAGGCAGAGGTGAGGAAGAGGTGCATTCCAGGAATGGGGACAGCCAGTGAAAATACAAGGAGTCAGTAGATGGAGAGCCTTATGGGAGGAACAGCAAAGTGTTCAATCAATGCTTCGTGGCTTTCATTCCACTGATCCTTTACCTTTCCAAGGAAAATCATTTTGTTTACTGTTCCATCTCTCATCTAAACTCAGTGGATCAGATGAGCTCCAAAGGCGACAATTAAAAATGGTCTGAGGAGTTTAAATACCTCCAACTCTGCATATACTGTGTATCCTCCTATGGTTCATAGGCAAGAAAATGTTTCAGGAGTAGAAAAAGCACTTCCACAGAGCTCTAGCCCACACCACTTCAAAATTATGTAAAAGGGGGACTCTGAACAACCTATGGAGCTCCAGAACCCACAGAACGACACAGAGAAGCTAACCTCCTGCTGAGGATAGTCCGGCAATCCAGCAGGGAGCGGGCAGCAAAGCGTTCTGGGAGCCAAGCCCAGGACCACTTGAGTCAGGTTTTAGCCCCAGAGCGGCTGGGCCAGCAGCTGGCTGGAGGGACCCCAGAACACCAGCAGCTGTGGCTTTTTCAGAATTATCAACAAATAGATGCCTAGGACAAAGTGAGAGGTTAGTGCCCTATGGACTTTGGAACCAGCATTTGGAAACCCATCAGCTTCTTCTCCTGGGGGTGGGAAGTAGCCCCAACACAGCCGACATTTTGCTGCTTCAGTTGCAGCTTCAGCAACTGGCCTGCAAACTGTAGGGGGATCCAGCGATCAGTCTGGGGGATAAGCGATCTTGCTTTACGCTTCTTGGATCAGGATTGCAGTCTGGGGTAGAGGTCTTGGGGTGTGTGACCAGCTTGTCAGAGTGTGTGGAGGCTTCACAGAGGCCACCCAACTAATACCTCCAGAAGCTGAGTAAACCCCAACGTTTGGGACAGAAGTTTCCCTGGCTGGTGGCAAAGTCCTACTTTGGCAACAAACCCAAAAGTCAAGTAATTAAGTGGAAACATGCCTAGGCAAAGGAAACAAAATAAACAAAAACATTCAACATTAGACTCCTATTTTGGGGTCAGAAATCCTGCACCAAAAGCCCCAAATGAAAATACAAGCTTGTTACAGGCCATAGAGGACCTTAAGAAGGATTTTAAAAACCAAATAAGAGAAGTGGAGGACAAATTGGGAAGAGAAATGAGAAGGATGCAGGAAATGTACGAAATGAGAGTCAACAGCCTGACTGAGGAAAATAACATCTTAAAAAATAGACTAAATCAAGTGGCAAATGAGGCTCAAAAAGGCAATGAGGAGAAGAATGTCTTAAAAAGCTGACTTTGCCAGATGGAAAAAGAATCTCAAAAACTCACTCAGGAGATTCATTCCTTCAGAATTAGACTGGAGCAAAAGGAAGCGAGTGACTTTACTGAGAAATCAAGATGCTGTTAAACAGATCCAAGCAATTGAAAAAATAGAAGGCAAATATGGTGCTGATAACCGAACCAAGAAGGACCAAAACAGAGAAAGAAAACTATAGACCAATTTCCCTAATGAATATTGCTACAAAAAATTTTAAATAGGTGGCATGTAGGTGGCACAGTGCATAGAGCACTGGCCCTGGAGTCAGAAGGACCTGAGTTGTCCTCAGACATTTAACACCTACTAGCCTTGTGATCTTAGGCAAATCACTTAACCCCAATTGCCCTGCCTTCTGCCCTCCAAAAAGCAAAAGAAAATTACTTTTTAAAAATACTAGCAATGAGATTACAGCAATATATCACAAGAATCATACACTCCAATAGGGTGGGATTTATACTAGGAAAACTACTAGAATCATTTATCATATTAATAATAAAACCAACAGACATAATTTTATTTTCAGAATAGATACAGAAAAAGTCTTTGACAAAATACCATAACTGTTTCTATTAAAATATTAGAGAACATAGGAATAAATGGAGCTTATTTTAGAAAGATAAGTAATATTTAACACCATTAGCAAATGTTATCTGTAATGGGGATAAGCTAGAAGCCTTCCCAATACAATCAGGGGTGAAGCAAGGATGTTCATTGTTATATCTATTATTTATAATGTACTAGAATATTAGCTATAGCAATAAGAGAAGAAACAGTAATTAAAGGAATTACAACAGGAAATGAGAAAACAAAACTATCACTCTTTCCTGATGACATGATGATATGCTTAGAAAATCCTAGCAAATCAACTAAAAAGCTATTTGAAATCATTAAAAACTTTAGCAAAGTTGCAGGATACAAAATATACCCTTATAAATCATCAACATTTCTACATATTACCAATAAGTCCAGCAGGAAGAGAAAGAAATAGAAATTCTACTTAAAATAACTATAGACAATATAACGTACTTGAGAGTCTACCTGCTGAGAAAAACCCAGGAACTTCATAAATACAGTTACAAAACACTTTTCACACAAATAAAACCAGATATAAACAATTGGAAAAATATTAATTGCTCATGGGTAAGCCAAGTCAATGTAATAAAAATGACAATTCTACCTAAATTAATTTAATTTATTCAGTGCCATACCAATCAAACTATCAAAATATTATTTTATAGAGCTAGAAAAAATAATACAATTCATCTGGGAAAATAAAGGATATCAAAGGAATCGTGAAAAAAAGTGAAAGAGAATGATCCAGCTGTACCAGATCCAAAACTGTATTTTAAAGGTGTAGTTATTAAAACAATCTGGCACTAGCAAAGAAATAGAATGTTGGATCAGTGGAATAGATTAGGTTCAAATTAAATTTTAATAAATGGCCATAGTCATCTAGTATAGGAAAAACTCAGAGATCCAAGCTTTGTTATTATTATTATTTTTTTATTTTTATGTATTTTTTTTAAAAAATGCTTTATTAACTTCTGTTTTACATCATTCAGTTCCGCCAGATTTTGAATTACAATCATTTTCCCCCCATTATTCCCCTACCCAACCTCCCAGAATAGTAGTCCCACAAGATGTCGCTTCCTCCAATCTGCTCTCTCCCATACCTTCTCCCATACCCCCATCGACTTTTCCATTAGAGGAAGGTGAGTCTTTGTGTCCCAATGCCTGCACATCTTATCTCCCTATTACAAGCAAAAGAGTATTTATAATAGTATTTATATATATTTGAAACATTTAATGTTACTACCTCGAATTTCAGATCCATTTCCTTCCTCCATTGTCACCCATTCCCTCTGAGGTGATAAGTAATTCAGTATATGTTGTACATGTCTAGCTATGCAAAACATTATCATAGTAGATATATTGTACAAGGCTGCTTATAATTTCCTCCCACTCATCCCACCCCCCACCTGGTCCATTCCCTACATGATCCTGTCCCTCTTCTATAGTGGGTACTTCCAACCTCCCCTCACCCCAAGGATGCCCTCCCATCCATCATCCCTCCTCTCATCCCCCTTCCCCCTATCCTGCTGCAGGTTGAGATATCCCATTTAGTATGTATGTCATTTTCTCCCTGAACCAAATTCAATGTGAATGTGGTTTTGCCTTTTTAGCCTTCCTTATTCTCCCCTCCTTTGCACCCACTTCCCCTACATGAGATAGTTTACCCTACCATGTCTCTCCCCATCTCCTCTTGCCACTTTCCTCTCTCACCTCATAATTTCATCCCTTGAGTATTCTCCTTCCCAACAAATTCAACCTATGCCCTCTATCCATATATAACTGTAACCATATACACACACATTCACATATGTATTCATATGACCACACACTCTTCTTCCATTATTTTCATAGTGAGAAAGATATCATCAGTCACAGTTATTGCTTTTCCATATAGGAATGTAAATAGTTCAACTTTGATAAGTTCCTTTTCATTTCTTTTCCCTGATTACCTTCTCAGGCATCTCTTCCTTCTTGTGTCTGGGTGTCAAATTTTCTATTCAATTCTGTTTTTTTCCTCAAGAATGCTTGAAAGTCCTCTATTCCACTGAATGACCATATTTTCCCTGAAACAAAATACTCAGTTTTTCTGGGTAGGTGACCCTTGGGTTCATTCTCAGTTCTTTTGCCCTCTGGAATATCATATTCCATGCCCTTTGATCCCTCAGTGTAGAAGCTGCCAGGTCCTGGGCTATTCTGATTGTGTTTCCACAATATTGAAATTGTTTCTTCCTGGCTGCTTGTAGTATTTTCTCCTTGATCTGGGGATTCTGGAACCTGGCTATAATATTCCTGGGAGTTTTCTTTTTGGGATCTTTTTCAGGAGGTGATCGGTGGATTCTTTCAACCTCTATTTTGCCCTCTGGATCTAAAACATCAGGGCAGTTTTCCCTGAGAATTTCTTGAAGGGTGATTTCTAGGTTCTTTCTTTGATCATGGCTTTCAGGTAGTCCACTAATTTTTAAATTGTCTCTCCTGGATCTATTTTCCAGGTCAGTGGTTTTTCCCATGAGATATTTCACATTGCCTTCTAATCTCTCATTTGTTTGGATCTGCTTAACAGCATCTTGATTTCTCATAAAGTCATTAGCTTCCATTTACTCCAGTCTAACTCTGAAGGAATGGATCTCCTCAGTGAACTTTTGAGATTCTTTTTCCATCTGGCAAATTCGACTTTTTAAGGCATTCTTCTCCTCATTGCCCTTTTGGGCCTCCTTTGCCATTTGAGTTAGTCTATTTTTTAAGGTGTTGTTTTCCTCAGTCAGGCTGTTGACCCTCATTTCATACTTTTGCTTCATCCTTCTCATTTCTCTTTCTAATTTTTCCTCCACTTCTCTTATTTGATTTTTAAAGTCCTTCTTAAGGTCCCCTATGGCCTGTAACCCGCTCGTGTTTTCCCCTGGGGCTTTTGGAGCAGGATTTCTGACCTCACAGTCCTTTTCCTGCTCTTTGCCCCCAAAATAGGAGTCTAGGGTTGCATTTTTCTGTTTCCTTTGCCTTGGCATGTTGCCACTTAATTACTTGACTTTTGGGCTTGTTGCTACACTATGGCTTTAAGGCCAGATAGAGGAATTTTCATCCCGAACGTGTGGGGGGCAACTTCCGTTTCTGGCAAGCTGTAAACCCACCCATGACTTCCACCCTAGATCACAATCCAGATCCAGGGAGGTTAAAGCAAGAGCGATTACCCCCCCAAGACTGATCGCTGGATCTCCCTACGATTTGCAAGCCAAGAGCTGGAGCTGCCTCTGAAAACTATAAAATGGCGTTTGTCCTCAGTGGCTTCTAGCCCCCAGCGGAGGGAGCTGACGCATTCCCTAAATACCAGTCCCAAAGTCCATAGGACACTAACCTCTTACTTTGTCCTAGGCATGTCTATGTTGATAATTCTGGAGTCGCCACAGCTCCTGGTGTTCTGGGGTTCCTCCAGCCGGCTGCTGGCCCTGTCGCCCTGGGGCTAAAACCTCAGCTCATGAGGACCTGGGCTTGGCTCCTGCGCTCTCCATGCTGCTCGCTGCCAGGTCCCAGACCGCTGCGCTGGTCCTTCCTGCAGGGCTGCTGGGCTGTCCTCAGCGGGAGGTTAGCTTCTCTGTGTTGTTCTGTGGGTGCTGGGGCTACAGAAGTTGTTCAGAGTCCCCTTTTACATAGTTTGGGGGGAATCTGGGGGCAGAGTGACTTGGACGAGCTGTTTCTACTCCGCCATCTTGGCTCTGCCCCTGAGATCCAAGCTTTGGAACAAAATCCATTATTTGACAAAAACTGCTGGTAAAACTGGAAAAGAGAATTGCAGGAACCAGGTATAGAACAACATTAAACGCTAGATACCAAGATAAGGCTAAAATGGGTACACAATTTAAATATAAAGGCTCATACTATAAGCAAAGTAGAAGAGCAAGGAAGAGTTTATTTGTCAAATTTATGGAGAACTGAAGAATTTATGACCAAAGAAGAAATAGAGAACATTATGAAATGCAAAACAGATAATTTTGATTACATTAAATTGAAAAGTTTTTGCAGAAAAAATGACAATGCAATCAAGATTAGGAAGGAAGCAGAAAATTGGGAAAGAATTTTTACAATCAGTGTCTCCAATAAAGGCCTAATTTCTAAAACATATAGAGAACTGAGTCAAATTCATAAGGATACAAGTCATTCCCCAGTTGATAAATGATCAAAGAATATGAACAGGCAATTTTCAGATGATGAAATTGAAGTAATCTATATTCATATGAAAAATGCTCTAAATCACTTTTGATTAGAGAAATGAAAATCACAACAACTCTTAGTACCACATCACACCTATCAGACTAGCTAGCCTAAAAAATAGGAAAATGATAAAAGTTGGAGAAGATGTGGAAAAGTGATACACTAATGCATTATTGGTGGAGTTGTGAACTGATCCAACCATTCTGGAGAGTAATTTGGAACTATGTCCAAAAGGCTATAAAACTGTGCATATCCTTTGACCCAGCAATACCACTTCTAGGACTATATATGAAAGAGATCATAAAAATGGGAAAAGGACCCACATATACAAAATTATCTATATATTTTTTTTAATTTTTAGTTAAATTTTATGTTCATTTTTAGTTTACATCATTCATTTAAACAAGAATTTGAGTTACGGAGGGGTGGAGTAAAGATGGCAGAGTAGAAATAGGACTTCTGCAAGACTCCCGCTTCTACCTCCTTCAATTCATGTAAAAAATGCCTCTAAACAAACTTTGGAGCTACAGAAGCTACAAAATGACAGAGAGAAGCTAACCTCCCACTGAAGAAAGCCCAGCAGACCAGCAGGAAGGGGCCAGTGCAGCACTCTGGGATCCCAGCCCTGCATAAGCCAGAGGTTTTAGCCTCAGGGTGCCCACAACCATCCACAAGCTGGAGGGACTTCAGATCACTGGCATCTGGGGCAGTTTCCAGAATTATCAATCCATAGATACTAAGGACAAAGTGAGAGGTCAGTGCAGTGTGGACTTTGGGAACCAGGAGTCCAGGAGTGTGGTCTGGCCTTTACCCCTAGAGGGAGAAGCAGCTGAGGTGCCATGGCTGTGCAGCTGCCACCACATGGCTCCTTCAGAGCTCCTGGCCTGCAGATTGTAGGGGGACCAAGCAACCAGTCTGAGGGGTAATCACTCTTGCTTTAACTCATTTGGATATGAATCGCTATATAGGGTAGAGGTCCTGGGGCATGTGACCAGTTGGCCAGAGCATGTGGAGGCTTCAGAGAGGGCACCCAATTAATATTTGCAGCAGCTGTGAAAACCCCAGAAATGTGGGACAACGCTGCTCTTTCTGGAAGCAGAATTCTACTGTGGCAAAAAGCTCAAAAGTCAAACAATTGATTGGCAACATGAGCAAGCAAAGGAAGGAAAGCAAGCAGAGCAATCTGACATTAGACTCCTATTTGGGGGACAAAAAGGATCAAAGCATGGAACAAGAGGAAGAAAATGAAATCAGAACTCCTGTGCCAAAAGCTGCCAAGAAAAATAAGAGTTGGTTACAGGCCATAGAAGAGCTTATGAAGGATTTTGAAAATCAAGTAAGAGAAGTGGAGGAATACTTGGGAAGAGGAATGAGAATAACACAAGAAAATTATGAAATGAGAGTCAACAACCTGACTGAAGAAAATAACATCTTAAAAATAGACTAACTCAAATGGCAAAAGAGGCTCAAAAAGCCAATGAGGAGAAGAATGTCTTAAAAAGCTGAATTTGCCAGAAGGAAAAAGAATCTCAAAAGCTCACTGAAGAGAATCATTCCTTCAGAATTAGATTGGAGCAAATGGAAGCCAGTGACTTCATGAGAAATCAAGATACTATTAAACAGATTCAAACAAATGAAAAAATAGAAGGCAATGTGAAGTATCTCATTGGAAAAAAAAACACTGCCCTGAAAAATAGATCTAAGAGAGATATTTTAAACATTATAGGGCTACCCGAAAATCATGATCAAAAAACAATCTAGAAATCATTCTTCAAGAAATTCTCAAAGAAAACTGCCCTGATGTTTTAGAACCAGTGGCCTAAAGAGAGGTTGAAAGAATCCACTGATTACCTCCTGAAAAAGATCCCCAAAAGAAAACTCCTAGGAATATTATGGCCAGGTTTCAGAATTCCCAGATTAAGGAGAAAATATTACAAGCATCCAGGAAGAAACAATTTGAATATTGTGGAAACCCAATCAGGATAGCACAGGATCTGGCAGCTTCTACACTGAGGGATCAAAGGACTTGGAATATGGTATTCCAAAGGGCAAAGTAGCTGGGATTAAAACCAAGAATCATCTACCCAGCAAAACTGAGTATCATGTTTCAGGGGAAAATATGGTCATTCAGTGGAATAGAGGACTTTCAAGCATTCTTGAGGAAAACCATAGTTGAATAGAAAATTTGAAGTTCATATAGAAGAAGCAAGAGAAGCATGAGAAGGTAAACAGGGAAAAGAAATCATAAGGAAGTCATCAAAGCTGAACTATTTACATTCCTACATGAAAAAAAAAATTGTAACTTATGAAACTTTCCTCACTATGAGAATAGTTGAAGGGAATAGAAATGTGTGTGTGTGTGTGTGTGTGTGTGTGTGTGTGTGTGTACATACAAATATGTCTATATAGGAGGGTATATGGGTATATGAATACATATGTGAGAGTATATACATATATATGTATGTATACATATATATGTATACATACAAATATGTCTAGATAGGAGTGTATATGGGTGTATGAATACGTGTGTGTGTGTATGTGTGTGTGTGTGTGTGTATGTGTACAGGTATACATAGTCAGAGGGCACAGGACCAATTGAATAGGAAGGAATGATACTTGAAAGTTAAAACTGAAAGGTGAGAGGGGAATATAATGAGAGGAGATGGGGAGAGACAGAACTAGGTAAATTATCTCATAAAGGAGAGGCAAGGGAAACTTACAATGGAGAGGAAGAATGGAAAGTCAAAAGGGAATGAGTCAACCTTAATCTCATTGAATTTGGCTTAGGGAGGTAATGACATACACCCTAAATAGGGTATCTCACCCTACAGGAGAATAGGGGGAAAGGGGATGAGAAGGAGAATAATGGAAGGGAGGACAGGCTAGCGTAGGGAAGTTGGAAGCACACACTTTTGAAAAGGGACAGGATCAAAGTAGAGAATAGAACAAGTGGGGGGTGGGATAGGATAGAAGGAAATATAGTCAAATATTTAAAGATATGTTTTATTATTATTATTATTATTATTATTTTACATGCAACTGGGAAATAAGATACAGGAACAATGCATAGAGATCCACTGTGCCCTACTAGAAAGTTGGAGGGGGGTTGGAGGAAGATATAGGAGAGACAGATTGGGGGAGGGAATATTCAGTGGGATCACTGTTTTGGGATGGTGGGTAGGGGAAAATGGGGAGAAATTTTGTAACTCAAAGTCTTGTGGAAATGAATGATGTAAACTAAAAAATAAAAAAGATAGAAAAAAAGAATTTTTATATGATATGATGGTTTAGTAGGACTCATTGCTCTATTGAGCTTGTTTCTCAAAGGGCATGGATTCTGCTGGATGGATTGATTCAATGCTGAGCTGAGCTGGGTTGAGCTGGGTTGGGCTGGGCTGACTTCTCAGGTGTTGAACTATCTCTCATCACTATATTTTTAAACCTTTGATTTTAAAACTTTGAATTCCTGATTCTTTCCCTTCCTCCAGCAATACAATTGCTAGTTCTATATCCCAAAGAACAGAAAAAGGGGAGGGGAGGAGGACTTCTTTGAACAAAAATGTTTATAGCAGCTCTTTTTGTGGTGGCTAAGAATTGGAAGTCAAAGGGATGCTCATCAGCTGGGGGATGGTTAGACACGCTGTGGTATATGATGTTAATGGGATGTTATTGTGCTTTAAGAGATGACAAGTGGGATGATTTCAGGAAAAAAACATGGAAAGACTTACTTAAACTAATGCAAAGTGAAGTGAGCAGAGCAAGGAAAATGTTATACAGCAGTACTGTATGATGAAGACCTGTGAAATACTTAACTATTCCCATCAATACAATGATCCAGGGCAACCCCAAAGGACTAATGATGAAGTATACTATCCACCTCCAGAGAAAGAACTATGCTGTCTGAATACAAACTGAAGCATGTGGGTTTTTACTTTCATTTTCCTTCCTTCCTTCCTTCCTTCCTTCCTTCCTTCCTTCCTTCCTTCCTTCCTTCCTTCCTTCCTTCCTTCTTTCCTTTCCTTCTTTCTCTTCCTTCCTTTCTTTTTTCTTTCTTATTCAAGTCTTCTTATACAAAATGACAAATATGGAAATGTATATAACACTGTGAACTTCTGTTATATATGATTTGGCTCTTTAAAAAGTATAAACTAAATTTCACAAGATAGCAGCAAAATTTCCCTATTTGTGTCCTCTGAATTTGATGCTGCTTTATCAAGATCCTGCTCCTCTGACAATTCTGCTTTTATGTCTTCCACTGACTTTTATTTCTCCTTTCTCCCTTCCGCTGTAGCATCACAACATAGGCCATGTATTCCACACATGAACATACAGACATGTCAACACATGTGAAAGGGTAGGGAGCAAATACAATTTCAATGTAAAGAAAAATTTTGGAAAATCTGATTAGACAAATGTTCAACTCCATTGCTCCCTCATATGATACTGGAAAATTGGCCTTGAAGCCTTGGTGACAACTAACTTGTCACTTATTCTCAGCCCCTTGCATTTCAATGCTCTAACATACATGCTGGTACCAACTGTCCTAGCTTTGGGGATTCACTTACTTCCCTCCCAACTTGGGCTTTGCCCTTTGTATCTGCTAATCATCAGATGCCTAATCATCAGAATTTATCATGCCCTTCCCTAAACAGGAACTTTAACTATTATCTGATTCTGAAAAGTAATGTTGCCATGGCAAAAACTACTTTCTGTACACAGCTTGAGGCTCTGAAAAGATCAAAATTAATATTGCCTTCAGTTTCTACTGTATTGATTCTACAAAGTTACTTTTGGTGCTGTATTAACTTTGTAATTGAGTTAGTATCCTTCTATAGCTACTTTTCTATGTTCTTTAGTTAAGCTCAGGAATTCTGCTTTCCCTCTGAGTTAAAGGTATAATTAAAAGAAAATTTTCTACCTCTCATATTGGTAGCATTTGGGATACTTTCAGGACATATGTCTGTTATCTTTAAGCCCCACAAGTTAATCTGGTATCACCCCTAAAAGATACGTATTCTATCCTTGCCTGTCCTTGTGAAATTAGGAGAGATTTTTCTCTCTTCCAAGGGGACAGCAAGTCTGGTTCCTAGCAAAGATTATAAGATGCAGATGAGTCCCTCAGAAAGGGGCATGATTAGCCTCACCTGAATGCCAGCCCACCTTTCTTAGTATAGCCAATTGTAATGATCCATAACTGCCTTAAATGCCAGATCTCCTAGCATTTCTTGTGTGGTATAAGTTGGTTGTGGAAATCCATTTCCTAGAGAATTCTCCATGAGGCAGGTCAACATGAGCTTCATGGTGACTGACAAATCAAGGTAGGTTGCCTATTGAGCCGCCCATTTGAGATGATGGCATGTGGTAGCATGATGGTCTGAAGGACCAGTGATTTCATTTTGTGTGGGGAATGCTCATTGTAGAAATTTTCCCTTTGGATACAGATCAATAACTCATCCGTAACTTATAGAGTTACCTGGGTCTATTGGAAGTTAGGGGATTTGACCAGTATACGAGAGCTAGTATATGTCTGAGAGAGAACTTGAACTTGCGGTCTTCTGAAGCCAAAGTTGGCCATCTATCTCTTATGCCATGCTGATGTTTGGGCCACCACTAACCTCTTCTAATAATAACTTACTGGACAAAGTAAAGAAGCCCAAGGAACTTAGTATACTTTTGACATTTCCTTAGAGACTGTATCACTAATATATAGGCCTGGCCTCACTGAACAGCAGGCATTCTGTACCTACCTAATACCCTCCCCCCTAGCCAATATCCTAATTTCTTCATATATGCCTAACAGCTCAATGGAACAACAGGTGAGTCCCTGAACTCTTAGTTCCCACAGAAACAGCAGGTGTGTCCATGTGATGGGAACCCAGCTTCTGCCTCTACCTGGTCACTGCCCCCAGACCCATTCCCACAGAAACAGGTGTGTTCTTGTATTCAATTACAATCACATCATTCATCTATACCAGACAGGACCACAATAGTTATCCTACATGGAAAAATGATAATTGTAACTCATGAGACTTTTCTCAGTATGAGGATAGTTGAAGGGAATATGTATGTATGTATGTATGTATGTATGTATGTATGTATGTATGTATGTATGTACTACTAGCTGTGTGACCCTGGGTATGGGTCTGTTATCTTTAAGTCCTCTGATTCTCAGTTCCCTTATCTTTTTTAAAGAGGGAGAAGGCAGGGCAATTGGGGTTAAGTGACTTGCCCAAGGTCACAAGGCTAGTAAGTGTTAAGTGTCTGGGGTCAGATTTAAACTCTGGTCCTTTTGACCTTCAGGGCTGGTGCTCTATTCACAGCTCCACCTAGCCACCCCTCCCTTATCTTTCAAATGGGCCTAATGATAACACCTACTACAAACAGCTGAACATCCAATGAGATGATGTATTGAAAGTATTTTCAGATTGTGAAATCTTCCATAAATGCTAGCTATCTCAAAAATCCCTTCCAAATGAAAAAATATCTATAATACAATTTTTTGTCATAATATGTTGTGCACAAAATTTTAATGGCAGAAAGGATGGGACTAAATTTATTTGAGCAAGGTCCAGCATTTTTGTGTCTCAATCTCTTCTTCTATAAAATGATAGAGTTGTACTAGACGACCTCTAAGGTCCCTTGCAGCTCTAAATCTATGACCCTTAGCAATCCCCAGTGAGACATACAGAAAAAGAGATATAGCAACCAAGCCCATAACTAACAACAGAAAATGGCAACCATATCTAGTTAAGGAATCCTTCACTAGGTAAAAGAGCAAAATTCTTTCATATAATGCAAAAATGCACTATCCTTTGACCAAGCAATACCACTACTAGGTATCCCAGAAAGATAAAAAACAAAAACAAAAATGAAGAGGACCTACATGTACAAAAATATTTATAGCAGCTCTTTTAGTCATTTAGAGAATGTCCATCAACTGGGGAATGGCTGAACAAGTTGTATATGATTGTGATGGAATACTACTGTTCTTTAAGAAATGATGCTCTCAGGAAAATATCTGGAAAGATTTATATAAACTGAGAGAAAGTGTAATGTGCAGACCCAAAACACTGTACACAATAACCAAAATCAATAACCAACTATAAATGATTTAGTTATTCTCAACAACACTAATTCTCAGCAAGAGAATTCTTTTTAAAAAAAAAAATTATTTATTTATTTTTAGTTTACAACATTCAGTTCCACAAACTTTTGAGTTCCAAATTTCCCCCCTCCCCTTGCAATACCGATATTGTAGCATGCATTCTGATGTAGGCTCTACATATACCTTCACATTAAACATTACTCAAGTTGCAAGAAAAGATTATAACTAATGGAATGAACAACAAGGAAGGAAGGAAGGAAGGAAGGAAGGAAGGAAGGAAGGAAGGAAGGAAGGAAGGAAGGAACAAAACAAAAAAAGAGACAGAGCAAGTAGTTTGCTGCAATCTGCATTTAGACTTTGTAATTCTTTCTCTGGATGTGGATAAACCCTTTCTATCATGAGTCTTTTGGAACTGTCTTATGGCCTAGTATTGCTGAGGGCAGCCCAGTCTATCAAAGTCATCACAGATATGATGTGTCTGTAATTGTGTACAATGTTTTCCTAGTTCTGCTTCCCTCACTCAGCATCAGTTTATATGTCTCTTGAGGTTATTATGAAGTTTGTCTGCTCCTCATTTCTTATAGCACCATAGTATTCCAATAGTTCATACACCACAATCTGTTTAGCCATTCCCCAATTGATGGGCATCCCCTTGATTTCCAATTCTTTGCCATTACAGAAAGAGCTTCTCTCAGCAAGAGAATTCTAAAGGACTTATGATGAAAGGTGTTGTCCTAGGGCAGCTAGGTGGTACAGCGAATAGAGCACTGGTCCTGGAGTCAGGAGAACCTGAGTTCAAATCCGGCCTCAGACACTTGACACAATTACTAGCCATGTGACTTTGGGCAAGTCACTTAACCCCAACTGCCCTCCAAAAAAAAAAGAAAGAAAGAAAGAAAAAAGGTGTTGTGCATTTCCAGGGGATAAACTGGTGGAGTTTAAATGCAGATTGAAGCATAATTTTTCCTTTATTGTCTGTTTTCTTTCATAGTGTGACTTATATGGAAATGTGTTTTGTATGACTGTACATGTATTAACTATGTCAAATTCCTTGCCTTCTCAATGAGGAAGAGGGTAGAGAGGAATGGAGAGAATTTGGAGTTCAAAATTTGGGAAAAAATAATATTAAAATTGTTTTTACATGTAATTGGGGAAAAAGTATAATATTGAATTAAAGCTAGAGAATTGCAAAGTTCATTGAACTTCATTTCTCTAGGCTATACAGACCAAGTCATTCATTCACTCACCTAGATGTTGTGCTGTCCAATAAAATTGTAGCTTAAAATAGCATAATTTGGGTTGACTCTCTTTTTAAGCTAGCTCACCAGAATATCAAAGCAACTTGAATTCCCTTTTCTCCTTTTTCTTATCAAGCCAGAGTAGGCAATAAAAAATAACATGTCCTTATTAGACGTTTCACCTGTATAATTGGAGAGGTGATACTAAAAATCATTTGTGTTCTGAGGCTCTTGGCTAATGAAACCAATTCTTTCTCCACCTATAAGGAATCACTCAGCTTAAGCCTTTTAACAGCTGACTAGTTCTAAATTTCATAGCTCCATTAGAACATGCCTGGCTTTTGAGAAGTTTCCTAATTCAGTGGATCAGGAGATTACATTCATCATTCTTGTTGCAAAAGATACAAACTGTCCCACCACCACTATGTGGAACACAATCTTCTCTCAAACCCATATAGAGAAAGTCTGGAATCCTGAACCCAAAAGCCTTAGGAAAAGCAATGTCACCCAAACCATTAGATTTCTTCTAGACTAGTCCCTACAACCATCACTAAGGAATAAAATTGTTGTGCAGAAGGAGCCCACTTTCCTCATCCTGACCAATAATAAACCCTGACCAGCAGCTAGCAACAACTGGATAAATATGAAAGCACTGACAATGGTGGCACTTCCTCCCACCCCACCCCTAAAATGGTCCCAATTTCCTCACTCTAGAAAATCACTTTACCTTCAGATTTCTCACAATGGAAGTACTCTCTGTTCTCAAGGACCCTTTCTCTATTTGGCTGATTCTTATCAGAATGATCATTTTAAGAGATATGCCTAGGGCAGCCATCTCTTCATTGCCCTATTGGCTGCACTCCGGATCTCCAGACTTTGTCTATCATGCCCTGTTTCAATACCTTTTCTCTCTTTTCACCAGTACTGTAGCCCCCTCTGCTTTTTAGCAGAGTACTATCTTCCCTCATTAGAATGTGAGCTTCCTGAGTAGGGACTATATTTCTTTCTGCTCATGTCTATATTTCTAGCAATTAGCACAGTGCCTACCACATGGCAAGTGCTTAATAAATACTTGATGCTTTTTGATAATAGTTTTTCAAGCCAAGGTGGCAGAGAGAAGCCAGGAAGTTACCTGAGCTCTCCCCAGTTTCCCTCTGAAACAAAATTAAATCAAGCCTCTAAACAGATTCTGGGGTGACTGAACCCACAAAAAGATGAGTGAAGCAGTTTTCCAGCTTATAATAATTTAGAAAAACTTTATGAAAAGTCTGTCTTAGTTGGGCAAAAGGAGAGCATAGCCCAGCTCACATGGTTTCTGGACAAGGCTCTTAGACACAGTACCTGAGATCCTATTGCTCCTGACTCAGCAGAACAGTGTGAAACCTCCAGGCCCAGCACAGATGGCAATTCTGAGCTGTGGAATTCCCAGCATAGTGGGCAAGCAAGAAGCACCTGAGGCCCCAGCATGGAAAGCCAGTTACCAGACCCCTGGTCCCCAGCAAAAGAAGCTTGGGACAATGTTCCCTGTGCCCCAGGAGCAGTGCTCAACTTTAGTCACAAAATAGATTGAAAAATGAGTAAGAAACAGAAGAGATCCCTGATCATAGAAGGATATTATGGCAACAGGGAAGATCAAAATGCAAACTCAGAAGACAAAAATGTTTCACTGCTTACATGTGAAACCTCAAAGAGGAATATATATGAATTGGTCACAAACCCAAAAAATCCTCTTGGAAGAGATCAAAAAGAGATCAAGAAAATTTGGGAAAAGGAATGAAAGTTATGAAGGAGAATTATGAAAAAAAAAAGAGAACAGCTTGGAAAAGGAAGCACAAAAATTGACTGAAGAAAACAACTCCTTAAAGAATAGAATTTTCCAAGTGGATTTAAAAAATTCACTGAAGAAAACGACTGCTTTAAAAATAGAATTAGTCAGGGGTGGCTAGGTGGCACAGTGAATAGAGCACCAGCCCTGGAGTCAAGAGGACCTGAGTTCAAATCCGGCCTCAGACACTTGACACACTTACTAGGCATGTGATTTTGGGCAAGTCACTTAACCCCAATTGCCCTCCAAAAAAAAAGTAGATTTAGTCAAATGGAAAATGAGGTACAAAAGCTAACTGCAGAGAATAATTTTTTAACAATTATAATTGGATTAGTAGAAGCTAATGACTCTAGAAGATATCAAGAATCAGTCAAACAAAATCAAAAGAATGAAACAGAAATAGAAGAAAATGTAAAATACCTCACTGGAAAAACAACTGACTTGGAAAATAGACCCAGTAGAGATAATTTAAGAATTTTTGGACTACCTGAAGGCCATGATTGAAAAAAGAGCCTGAATAGCATCTTTCAAGAAATCATCAAGGAAAACTTCACTGATATCCTAGAACCAGAGGGCAAAATAGTCTTCAAAAGAATCCACTGATCACCTCCTGAAAGAGATCCCAAAATAAAAACTCCAAGGAATATTGTAGCCAAATTCCAGATTCATCAAATCAAGGAGAAAATACCGCAAGCAGCCAGAAAGAAACAATTCAAATATCAAAGTGCCATATTTAAGATTGCACAGGACTTAGTTTTCATCACTTCTGCTATGTCTTCCATTTTTCTCCCCAAGTTCTGACACAGAAACTCTCTTTAAATTCCTATCATTCAGTGACTTAAATGAGAGCATCCAGACCCTCATTTTTCACTTAAAAGTCACAAATCTTTGATAATCTTTTAAAAATCATACCTCAGTCTTCAAATATTTATAGGATTTCTCATTCTTTTTAGTTTCACCCTCTCTAATTACACAACATGTATATGCACAGAAGCTGGGGTATGCATAATGTTTTCAGATCTGAAGACTTCAGTGTAATTGTCTATCTCTTTGAGGTCCTTGAAATGACATTTCTTTTAACTGGATTGATATGCTCCAAATTGTTATTTTTTCTTCTTGTTTGTAGCATTACAACATTCCCATATAAGTAACGCATCATTTTTATCCAATTAGCAAGGAGATTTGAATATATTTATGCCACAGATTATTTTGATCATAAATTGTTCATGTCTTATCTGAAAGCTAATTGATATATATAAATGTAATTTGATCTTTCCTCTATAGAAAAACACTTTTCCTAATTAAACTGTTCTATATAAAAACAGCCTTAAATGGAATAATGCAACTTAAATTTGGTAGAATCTTTGTTTTGTTCCTTTCTCCTTCTCTATCATTTTCACACCTCTCTTGCCCTGCCTCTATCTCTCTTTTGTCTTTGATTCTTCCCATTCTTCAATCCATATTATTCCTTGTATATTCTGCCCCTAGTCCTACTGTTGAACTTTACCTTTTCTATTTATTCTCCATTATTTGATTCTTTTAATTTTCCATTAACTTGATACTCTTTTTTGACTTCTATGTGTACTGATGTTTTTACTTTCTCATTTCAATTCTTCCTATAAATTAAAAGCAGTTACTAAGTATTATATGATTTAGGAAAAGATGGAAGGCCAGCATGGTTTTTACATATACAAGATCAGAGAGAAATTATATTTTATATTAATTATGTTCAGAAAGGGCAATTCTTTTTTTTTTAAACAAATGCTTTATTAACTTCTGTTTTACATCATTCATTTCCGCCAGATTTTGAGTTACAATCATTTTTCCCCCCATTATTCCCCTACCCAACCTCCCAGAACAGTAATCCCACAAGATATCGCTTCCTCCAATCTGCTCTCTCCCATACCTTCTCCCATACCCCCATCGACTTTTCCATTAGAGGAAGGTGAGTCTTTGCATCCCAATGCCTGCATATCTTATCTCCCTATTACAAGCAAAAGAGTATTAATAATAGTATTTATATATATTTGAAACATTTAATGTTAAGACCTCAAATTTCAGATCCATTTCCTACCTCCCTTGTCACCCATTCCCTCTGGGGAGATAAGTAATTCAGTATATGTTGTACATGTCTAGCTATGCAAAACATTATCATGGTAGATATATTGTACAAGGCTGCTTACAATTCCCTCCCACTCATCCCACCCCCCACCTGGTCCATTCCCTACATGATCCTGTCCCTCTTCTATAGTGGGTACTTCCAACCTCCCCTCACCCCAAGGATGCCCTCCCATCCATCATCCCTCCTCTCATCCCCCTTCCCCCCATCCTGCTGCAGGTTGAGATATCCCATTTAGTATGTATGTCATTCTCTCCCTGAACCAAATTCAATGTGAATGTGGTTTTGCCTTTTTAGCCTTCCTATTCTCCCCCTCCCTTGCAACCACTTCCCTTGCTTCTTCTACATGGGATAGTTTACCCTACCCTGTCTCTCCCCATCTCCTCTTGCCACTTTCCTCTCTCACCTCATAATTTCATCCCTTGAGTATTCTCCCTTCCCAACAAATTCAACCTATGCCCTCTATCCATATATAACTGTAACCATATACACACACATTCACATATGTATTCATATGACCACACACCCTTCTTCCATTATTTTCATAGTGAGAAAGATATCATCAGTCACAGTTATTGCTTTTCCATATAAAAATGTAAATAGTTCAACTTTGATAAGTTCCTTTTGATTTCTTTTCCCTGATAACCTTCTCAGGCATCTCTTCCTTCTTGTGTCTGCGTGTCAAATTTTCTATTCAATTCTGGTTTTTTCCTCAAGAATGCTCGAAAGTCCTCTATTCCACTGAATGACCATATTTTCCCCTGAAAGAAAATACTCAGTTTTGCTGGGTAGGTGACCCTTGGGTTCATTCCCAGTTCTTTTGCCCTCTGGAATATCATATTCCATGCCTTTCGATCCCTCAGTGTAGAAGCTGCCAGGTCCTGGGCTATTCTGATTGTGTTTCCACAATATTGAAATTGTTTCTTCCTGGCTGCTTGTAGTATTTTCTCCTTGATCTGGGGATTCTGGAACCTGGCTATAATATTCCTGGGAGTTTTCTTTTTGGGATCTTTTTCAGGAGGTGATCTGTGGATTCTTTCAACCTCTATTTTGCCCTCTGGATCTAAAACATCAGGGCAATTTTCCTTGAGAATTTCTTGAAGGGTGATTTCTAGGTTCTTTCTTTGATCATGGCTTTCAGGTAGTCCAATAATTTTTAAATTGTCTCTCCTGGATCTATTTTCCAGGTCAGTGGTTTTTCCCATGAGATATTTCACATTGCCTTCTAATCATTCATTTGTCTGGATCTGCTTAACAGCATCTTGATTTCTCATAAAGTCATTAGCTTCCATTTGCTCCAGTCTAACTCTGAAGGAATGAATCTCCTCAGTGAACTTCTGAGATTCTTTTTCCATCTGGCAAATTCGACTTTTTAAGGCATTCTTCTCCTCATTGCCCTTTTGGGCCTCCTTTGCCATTTGAGTTAGTCTATTTTTTAAGGTGTTGTTTTCCTCAGTCAGGCTGTTGACCCTCATTTCATACTTTTCCTGCATCCTTCTCATTTCTCTTTCCAATTTTTCCTCCACTTCTCTTATTTGATTTTTAAAGTCCTTCTTAAGGTCCTCTATGGCCTGCAACCTGCTCATGTTTTCCCCTGGGGCTTTTGGAGCAGGACTTCTGACCTCACAGTCCTTTTCCTGCTCTATGCCCCCAAAATAGGAGTCTAGGGTTGCATTTTTCTGTTTCCTTTGCCTTGGCATGTTGCCACTTAATTGCTTGACTTTTGGGCTTGTTGCCACACTATGGCTTTAAGGCCAGATAGAGGAATTTTCGTCCCAAACGTGTGGGGGCAACTTCCGTTTCTGGCAAGCTGTAAACCCACCCACAACTTCCACCCTAGATCACAATCCAGATCCAGGGAGGTTAAAGCAAGAGCGATTACCCCCCAAGACTGATCGCTGGATCTCCCTACAAATTTGCAGGCTGGGAGCGGGAGCTGCCTCTGTCCTCAGCGGCTTCTAGCCCCCAGGGGAGGGAGCCGACGCATTCCCTAATACCAGTCCCAAAGTCCATAGGACAATAACCTCTTACTTTGTCCCAGGCAAGTCTATGTTGATAATTCTGGAGTCGCCACAGCTCCTGGTGTTCTGGGGTTCCTCCAGCTGGCTGCTGGCCCTGCCGCCCTGGGGCTAAAACCTCGGCTCATGCAGACCTGGGCTCGGCTCGGCTCGGCTCCTGCGCTCTGAGCTCTGCACACTGCCAGGTCCCAGACCACTGCACTGGTCCTTCCTGCAGGGCTGCTGGGCTGTCCTCAGCGGGAGTTTAGCTTCTCTGTGTCGTTCTGTGGGTGCTGGGGCTCCAGAAGTTGTTCAGAGTCCCCTTTTACATCGTTTGGGGGGAACGTGGGGGCAGAGTGGCTTGGATGAGCGGTTTCTACTCTGCCATCTTGGCTCCGCCCCCGAATGGTCCAGAAAGGGCAATTCTAAGAACAACATTCTCCCTTTTAAAAATGCATGCCTCCAAATGTAAAAGGTGCATATCAACTAATGAATGAATAAATAGATTTAATTTGATAAAATAATATTTTTTTCCTCAAAATTTAGGTATACTATACAAAGAAACTTAAACAATGAACTTCTTATAGAATGGTATGGATGATAAGTGTTAGGAGAGAGGAAGAAGGCAAAGAGTGAGTATATCAAGAGGGAAGAGGAAAAGGCAGCATAAGTTTATGGTTTCTTTTTTTTGCTTTTTATTTTTTAAATTAATTTGTTTATTTACTTTTAGTTTACAACATTCAGTTCCACAGCCCCTTGAGTTTCAAATTTTCTCCCCCTCCCTCTCCTCCTCCCCACCCCACACCTCCGGCAGGGGTGCATGCAATCAAATATAGAATCTACAAATATCTTCACATTAATCAAGAAGGATTGTAAATGATGGAATGATCAGTGGGAAAGAGGAAACAAAACAAAACAAGAAAAAGAGAGAGCAGGTAGTTTGCTTCAATCTACATTCAGACTCTACAGCTCTTTCTCTAGATGTGGATATCTCTTTTGATCACGAGTCTTTTGGGGCTGTCTTATAATCTTACATTGCTGAGAGGAGCCCAGTCTATCAAATTTAGTCATCAAACATACATTGTGTCTGTGATTGTGTACATATTTCTCACTCAGCATCAGTTTATATGTGCCTCTCCAGGTTATTACAAAGTCCATCTGCTCCTCATTTCTTATAGCACAATAGTATTCCACTACATTCATACACCACAACTTGTTCAACCATTCCCCAATTGATGGGCATCCCCTTGATTTCCAATTCTTTGCTACCACAAAAAGAGCTGCTATAAATATTTTTGTATGTATAGGTCCTCCTCCCAGTTCTCTGAACTCTTTGGTATATAAGCCTAGAAGTGGTATTGTTGGGTCAAAGGGTATGCACATATTTATATCCTTTTGGGCATAGTTCCAGATTGCTCTCCAGAATAGTTGGATCAGTTCACAACTCCATCAACAATGCATTAGTGTTCCAATTTGTACACATCCTCTCCAGCATTTATTATTTTCCTGTTTTATCTTAGCCAATCTGACGAGTGAGATGTGGTACCTGAGTTTTGATTTGCATTTCTCTAATCAATAGTGATTTAGAACATTTTTTCATATGCTTATAGATATTTTTAATTTCATCTTCTGAGAACTGCCTGTTCATATCCTTTGACCATTTATCTGTTGGGGAGTGGCTTGTATTCTTACAGATTTGACTCAGTTCTTTGTGTATTTTAGAAATGAGGCCTTTATCAGAGACACTGGTTGTAAAAATTCTTTCCCAATTTTCTACTTCCCTCTTAAATATGTTACATTGGCTTTACTTGTACAGAAACTTTTCAATTTCATGTAATCAAAATGATCTATTTTGTGTTTTATAATGCTCTCTAATGCTTATTTTGTCACAAAATCTTCCCCTCTCCATAGATCTGACAGATAAACTATTCTATGCTCTCCCAGACTGCTTATAATATCAGCCTTTATACCTAGATTGTGCACCCATTTCAACTTTATTTTGGTATATGGTGTTAGATATTGGTCTATGCCAAATTTCTACCATACTATGTTAATTTTCCTAGCAGTTTTTGTCAAATAGTGGATTCTTATCCCAAAACCTGGGGTCTTTGAGCTTATCAAACAGGAGATTACCATTGTCATTGGCTGCTAAGTCTTCTGTATCCAATCTCTTCCATTGATCCACTACTATTCCTTAGCCAGTACCAAGTAGTTTTGATGACTGCTGCTTTATAACACAGATTAAAATTGGCTATGGCTAGGCCACCTTCCCTAGCATTTCTTTTCATTGATTCCCTTGATATTCTGGACCTTTTGTTCTTCCAAATGAATTTTGCTACTATTTTTTCTAGCTCAAAAAAGTAATTTTTTGGTAGATTGATTGGTATGGCATTAAATATATAATTTAATTTAAGTAAAATTTTCATTTTTATTGTTACCTTGACCCAGCTATGAGCAACTGATGTTTTTCCAATTAGTTAGATCTGACTTTATTTGTATGAAAAGTGTTTTGTAATTGTGTTCATATAGGTCCTGAGTTTATTTTGGCAGATAGATTCCCAAATATTTTATAATGTCTACAGTAACTTTAAATGGAATTTCTCTTTCTATCTCTTGCTATTGGATTTTGTTCGAGATATATAGTAGTGCCAAGGACTTATGTGGGTTACTTTATATGCTGCAACTTTGCCAGGTTTATTAATTATCTCAAGTAGTTTTAAAGAACAAAATAGGATAAAGTAATATAGATGGAAAAATGACAAATTACCTAATCAATGATGAAATCAATAAGAATTAGGCAAGTTTTGTTTGGTATTTGAGGAAGTTAAATAGATCAGATGGTAGAAAGTTTCTCCCTCAAGAGTACTTAGTACTTCCATGTGTTTGCTTCATATGGGGTATACATTGCCTACTAAATAAATAAAAAGGCACGAAATTTGAAGTTTCCTTCCCAAGAAATCAAGATTCTTTCCAAAAACTTAGACTGTTCTCTTCTTTGTCTTGTTGTCATATTTTCCAGTGCTATCAGCTCTGGACTAATCCTATTCCTCAGGAAGTTCCAAGGTTTTTAATAGCTTTGGTATTTATTCTACTGTAGCCACATGGGCAATCTTTGTATATATTACTTATGAAGGAAGGTCTCCCATCCCTCTCCACTTCCACAACTGAAAAAACAAGATTATGCTGGGGTAGAGGGTTTGTTCTGATATACTTGTACATTAATGCATGTAAAATTTCACATAGTCAGGGCGGAGCCAAGATGGCGGAGTAGAAACAGCTCCTCCAAGCCTCTCTGCCCCCAGATTCTCCACAAACTATGTAAAAAAGGACTCTGAAAAAATTCTGGAGCCCCAGCACCCACAGAACGACACAGAGAAGCTAACCTCCCTCTGAGGACAGCCCAGCACCCTGCAGGAAGGACCAGCGCAGTGGTCTGGGAGCCGGCAGCACGCAGAGCGCAGGAGCCGAGCCGAGCCCAGGTCCACGTGAGCCGAGGTTTTAGCCCCAGGGCGGCAGGGCCAGCAGCCGGCTGGAGGAACCCCAGAACACCAGGAACTGTGGATCCAGAATTATCAACATAGACTTGCCTAGGACAAAGTAAGAGGTTAGTGTCCTATGGACTTTGGGACCTGTATTTGGGGAATGCGTCAGCTCCCTCCCCTGGGGGCTAGAAGCCGCTGAGGAGACACGCCATTTTGTAGTTTTCAGAGGCATTTCCGGCTCCCAGCCTACAAATCGTGGGGAGATCCAGCGATCAGTCTTGGGGGGTAATCGCTCTTGCTTTAACCTCCCTGGATCTGGATTGTGATCTAGGGTGGAAGTTGTGGGTGGGTTTACAGCTTGCCAGAAACGGAAGTTGCCCCCCACACGTTCGGGACGAAAATTCCTCTATCTGGCCTTAAAGCCATAGTGTGGCAACAAGCCCAAAAGTCAAGCAATTAAGTGGCAACATGCC